>WYDF02298290.1:0-15749 GCA_009867245.2 Adranes taylori
ACATTATACATATATTATATAAAATTTAAAACCTGTTGCTCGTGTTACATATCAGAGAACGGACGCACAAACAAAACGGTTATGTAGTTAAGGGATGAAATAGTAAGCTATTCCCGCTAGGGCCCGTGTCATGCGTTGTGTGACAAGACACGCCATAATTTTTCTATGCTCATAGATTTTAATTATATATGGTCTGTTGGACTCGCTCGGTTAGGATGGCGGGTTGGAACGTTTTCCCGGATTTGATCGTAAAGCCGGAATCGTTTTCATGCAAAGATGTATGGGCAGTTTAAATAGAGCGTTTAGATAGATACATGACCAAGTTGAAACCGTTATTACTTTTTTTTTTATAATAATTTAAATAGGAATTGATTTTAATGCTATTAATTCATTATAGGTTATATATGTATGGGAAAACTTTTGAATTAATCAGCTGATTTTACTGATATAATGAATCGAACGATACCTACAATCTTTTCTTTCATTACATCAGGTTTATTAGAAATCGCAAAACACTTTAATATACGAATAATAAAAAAAAAGGTAAGTAGGTGTTAATTTCGAAAATTGTAATGAAAAGAGAATTATAAGAATTAGTTGTAAAAATTGAGGCAAGGTGAACACGTGTTTCTAGCATAGTATTATAGCTGTTATCAACACCTTTTCTTATTCCAATATAGGCGTAAGGTCTCATTGCATCGAGAAAAAAATTAAAACTTCGTTTTTGCATGAACATACTTCTTGGGGTGCTTTTTTCTGGATTTCATGGGAGCAAATGTGATTTGATGACCAACAGTTATTAGCATTCAAGATCAACAGTCATATTCATGATTAACTGACCTTGTTACCATGTTTACATCTTTTTTATGACCTGTTGAAAGACCTCTCCCCTTTCGTCGCTAAAATCACTAAGATTTTCAAGGATAAAATTGAGATGTGAATCCAGAAAATATATTTTTATGCTCTTATTGCGTCCCTTATTTAATACAATTGCAACTGATTTAGTACAACATGTAGTCTAGATGAGTTTTATTACCAAGAATGATGACTATGTATACTAAGAAATTTTTATCAGTCACCAAAGTTCGCATTTATGACCTAGTAAATATTCCTTCATCAGTTTAGCAGCGGATAGTGAAGAAGATATTTCTGGCACAGCTATTTACAATAATATTTTTAGTTTTTGTTCTATGTTTAATATTTTCCCGTTGAGAACATTCTGTTTTTGGCTGTTGACTAGCGTCGGATTAATTGACCAGTGCCAGTACCGGATTAGCTGTTGACCAGTGTCACGTAGGCCGCGGACTAAGTGCCTCGTCCATTTTAGGACCCCCGCGCAAATAGTGCAAAATTTTAACAAATAATTACACAGAATTAATTATACGAATTAAGCGGAGGACTGCAACCCATAATAGAATAGAATTTCAATTCAAGGTAGAACAAACATATTCGATGAAAATTCTGCAAAGAATAGTATCTATAGTGAAATTCCTTGCATCTCGTGGATTAGCTTTTTGCAGGGACAAAGAATTACTTGGTTCTCAACATAATGGAATTCTGGAGTTAATTGCGTATAAGAGTTAATTTGGAGTTAATAGGAATTCTGGACTTAATTGCGCAATACGACCCATTTTTAAGTCTACATTTAGCCAAATATGGTAATCAGAGTAGAAGATAAATGTCCTACATATCTTCGACAATTTGCGAATAATTTATTCAAATAAAGGGAAATAAGATTCTAATGTTATTGTAGAAGAAATTCACGAAGCCCTCTATGAGAGTTGACTCCATACCAGATATTTCTCATGTTGACCAATTGACTATAGTGATTAGATATGTTGGGGCATCAGATGGGGAAGTAGTAATACGTTTTCTCACATTTATATTAAGTCTCACTGGAGAAGCGCTTGCCACTATGGTTTTGTTCGTTTTGCCAAACGCGGCATTGCGATCAAAAACCTGTGAGGACAATCTTCAAACAATGCCGCCAATCTGTCAGGACTTGTTACATTCCCTTAATTGCGTATGCAGCCCTTAATTTGGTTGAAGTATGTGCTGCATAAAGTTGCGTTGAGAACAATTTCATTCTTTGAACTTGTACAAGCATTTTACGGTTTTTTTTCTGCATCAACCCATCGCTGGGAAGTTATGCTCGCAGAACTTCAACTCTCGGAATTAATCTAAAAAAGAGTTAGCGATACAAGATGCAGATGCAACTAAGGCTGTGCCCCAAGGCAATAACAGATTCCAGAATGCTTTACAGTTCATTCTTGACGATATTAATCAGAAGCCAGAGACAGTGCATAAAGCCAAATGTCTATTAAATAATCTCTCAAAAAAAGAAAATATCTTTTTGGCAGGCTTCTGATATGTAATTCTGGACCGAATAAATGCTTTAAATACCATCCTTCAAAAAGAATCAATTGAACTCCAAATAACCGATAATCTTTTAAAATCTCCCCTGGATTATTTATTTTGACAAGTGAACGTGAAATGTTTCACGACTATGATGAGAAGGCAAATCACAAGTGTGTTCATCAGAAAAAGATGTCACGACGAGGTAGTATGTGCTGCATAAAGCTGCGTTGAGAACAATTTAATTCTTTGAACTTGTACAAGCTTTGTACAGTCTTCTTTTGCATCAACCCATCGATGGGAAGTTATGCTCGAACAACTTCAAGTCTCGGAATTAACCTTAAAAAGAGTTAGCGATACAAGATGGAGTACAAGGCCAGATGCAACTAAGGCTGTGCCCCAAGGCAATAACAGATTCCAAAATGCTTTGCAGCTCATTCTTGACGATATTAATCAGAAGCCAGAGACAGTGCATGACGCCAAATGTCTATTAAATAATCTCTCAAAGAAAGAAAATATCTTGTTGGTAGGCTTCTGATATGTAATTCCGGGTCGAATAAATGCTGTAAGTACCATGCTCCAAAAGGAATCAATTAAACTCCAAAAAGCCGTTAATCTTTTAAAATCTCTCCTGGATTATTTATTTTGACAAGTGAACGTGAAATGTTTCACGATTATGATGAAAAGGCAAATCACAAGTGTGTTTATTCCGAGGGAGACACGGATGAAATTGTGGCTCGGGGAAGTGGAAAGTTCAAGGTTGAAACATACTTACCTATAATGGATCACTTATGTGCAGAGCTTTCCCGTCTTATGAAGTCATATGATGAAAATTAATTCTTGGATTTTTAACAGAATTTCCATTGAAGACAGACGCACAAATTAAAGAAGCTGCTCAAAAATTTCGGGAAACATATCCAGAGGATATTGATGATGAAGTAGTACTCTTCAAGTTTATTACGTCATAATTAGGAGCTATCAAATATGATAAAGCAACACAATTATACAAAATAATTTTTTAAAACAAAGTGCAATGCCCTACGAATCTTCAGGTACCTCATGATAAATGCTAGGGGAGAACTTACTTTCTCTAAATTAAAGTTGGTAAAAAGTTGTCATAGATCAACTATGAAATAAGAAAGACTGAATTCTTTATCAATTATATCTAGTGAATTCGATGTATTTAACAAAATTGATTTTGAAGGCAATTAGAGAGAGTTTGCTGCAAAAAAATTAAGGAAAGTAAATTTTAGTACATTTGGAATAATATTGTGAGGTAAATTAGAAGGGTCAGGGGTTTCAAGGTGGCCTAGGGGCCTGAAGATTTCGAATGCCTATGGGCCCACGAATTATCTAAAAATACACCATTTTTTAGTATCTAAAAATAAACCAAATACACCACGAATTATGTAAAAAATGGTGTAAAAATACACCATTTTTTGCCTGTAGCATAATTTCAGGTCGATGCATTAAAATTAACATACACATGCCTGACGAGGAACGAAACTCCGAAACGAGCGCTCGTCGAGCGGTAAACTGGATATAAAATCTAAAGTTCAGTAAATTGAAAAAAAGTATGCAATATGAACAGTGTGATTCAATGTGTAAGAAGCGATATCAACATAACTTTTATTAGAAAACAAATTCATTCATAAAATTATTTCGTATAAATATAATACGTATTTGACGTAGGTATAATTAAACTCATTCAATTAAAATAAATGCTAATGAAAAGAAAAGTACTTTCATCTTCTACGCAATATTTAAGGGTCGTAGGCTGTTTTTAAATCCCATATTTTATTATACGCTTATTTTTCGGCTCACTTTTCCGCAATCATATTTCCTAAGCGAATTTCTGGGTTGACGAAAAACGAAGTAAGCCTGGACACTCTGGACTATAGAAATTTCTACGCTAAAAATTATGTTTTAGATCAAGTTTTTCCACACTTCAATTGTTCACTTGATTTGAGTATCATTCCAAATTATGTAGATACGCAATCGAAAACAGTTGAATATTGAAGTGAATTTTTCTATAAAAAATATTGGAACTACAAATTTGTGAAGTTATACTTCACTATGCACATTCCTTATGCGAAATTGAGTTCTCTACATTAAATTTGAAGACTTGTTTCACTTTTTCTAGTAGTGTACAACGCTACGTATAATTTATAGTATCACTTGACACTGGTCAGCGGCACAAATCATCAGAGAAAGTACGTGCATATTTTGCTTTCAAATCTGAACTTACGTTAGGAGTTGCAGACCGCCGCCGCCCTGGACATTGACTCAATTGGTGACGTTAAATTGCCGTTTGTGGGATGTATCATGTATAGTTTGGTTGTTTGACAGGTGTCACTTAAAAATACAAGATGGCGGGTAACAGTGTATTTCCGGTCTGTCTTTTGGGAGGTTCTTCGATTTGAATTTTTGTTAAAACCAATAAATGATGCTATAAATGTGAATTTCGGCGAGGAATGGGCCGGAGTGTGCTTTGGGTTATGCTTCAGGTGCCTGCTTGAGGGACTCATTGTTCGGGACTTTTACTTATTCTGTTTTTTCTAAATACAAAAATCTTGTAACTATCTGCAACAATTTCTAATATTTTACCAATGTTTCTTGTTTCTCTATTATCACTTTCAGTAATCAAACTTCACAAGTAGAAAGTTATGTTCAATGTAATTTCCTTCTGATTCTACTTCTTCGGTAGAATGAACTGATTCTATTTGATTGTATTTTGGATTTGTAATTTCATATTTATTGCTTTCAATCTCTGGTTTTGAATGTTTAATGCTTTGTTCCTGCTGAAATGTTTAAATATTTATCTTGACGTTTTGGTTTTGTTGAGCTATCTTATCGAAATGTTTTGGATAGTCTTTACAAGACTTATATTGAGGGACAGTCCCGGGAACTCTAAATCCGATTAAAACGTTTCCGTATTATTTGTGTCAAATTTTTCAAGACCTTTTAATCACTAATGCAAGAAACTCATTATGTATAAATCAAGGGCTCACGAGTTTTCATTAGAGTTCCATACATTCTTTCACCCAATGTTTCTACGACTCATCATTTATTCCACATTACTTGCATCTTCTTTCATCCAATATCTGTTACCTCTCTCCTCACTGCGCCACACCTGAAGCTAGCAATCATCCTCTTCTCATCCATACTGCGTACATGATTCAAGTTTTCCGGCATATCCCCGTCCACCTTTAATTCTTTATATTTCCTATTATATCTACAGTTCCTAATCCTCTCTTCCTTCTCCTGTCTTTCTTCCCTATCTAACGTCCATGTTATTTCCCTCTCATATTCCGACCCTTCTTTTACCCTATTAAACCATTCTTCCATCGACCATCCACACTTTTCATACATCTTCTTCCTGTCCACCACCCATTTATTCCCTACTCTAATATTCTTTTCTTCTTTCATTCCTTATACATCCTTTTAACCATCCTCTCATCTTCACCTAACATCATCTTTTGTTCATAATTCACCATCTTTTTAATCCCCTTTATCCAACATTTCTACTCATTAAATTCCTGTAACACTATCCAGGACGCGAGCTTTCCACACCTAATAATCTTCTCATGTACTCTATCTCCATTCTTTTCATTTTTTCCCATTCCTTCACTGCCCATACTTCCGTCCCATACATTAATATACTTTTTACACATACATTGAGTATCATCAATCTCATTCTTACTCAGTCACCAAATTTGTCCGTCCATACCTTACTCAACCTCACCGCTGCATTTCTCACTAACATTCTCACGTGTATCCTTCCATTTCCGTTCCTACTCAATATATTATCTAGATATTTGACCTCTTTCACACATTCAATTACTCCACCTCCTTTTACAAATAAATCTTTCTTCCTATCCCTTGCTCCTTTTTTACACTCCATTATCTTGGTTTTTTCGACATTCAAATCCATTCCCCATATACCTACTCACCCTTTTAATCATCTCTTTCATCTTCTCCAGGCTCCCTACCATACATACATCATCCGCATGACTAAGTGACCATGACTAAATATGCTTGCACTCTCGGGACACCTAATACCTTCTTCCACCCTAATCCATTCCGAAACACTCACTCCTACTTTTGCTCTAACCTTTGCCATCTGTACAATTTTTTTATATTCCCACTTACTCTCTGCGATATCCCCATTTAAATCATCCTTGTGCACAACCATTCTCTCTTAATCTTATCAAAGGCAGATATTAGATCATTAACCATCACTATGTTATCGGCTGTTCCTCTTTACTTGAAAAACCCCGTGTGTACCACAATACCTTCTGACAGTACCTTCATTTCCTCCATTTCCTTCGCCAATTTTCCATTAACTACTCTTGCATACAGCCTATATATCCCATGATTCAACATTATCCCCTTATAGCAACCAGCCTCCTTCCTATATCCCCTTATGTATATTGATATAATCTCACCTTCTCTTCATACTTGAAGTATTGCTTCTTCTCCTTTCCATTACGCATTCATCTCTAGCCAAAGCTTTCACCCCTTCTCCATTCAAACTCCTCCACACGTCTACTGGCACATCATCCGGCTTTTAACTTTTCAGATTCTTTGGAGGTGCACGCTACCAAGCGAAAAAATAATAAACATAATAATAAACTATAAAAATAATAATAAAATAATAAAGAAGGTGATAACGTCATTAGCATAATATACCTAGAGATGACAACGCTAGGAAGAACAAGATTACTTTCCGAACGAGATAAGGAAATATTTAGGCGGCTGGGCGGCGGATCAGCATTGACCGTCGCCTACTACTGTAGACATATAATAAAATGTATCTAACATTCTTATCATGAATCCTATATCATGATAAGAAGTGATTTTTATTTCTTCTTAGTACGTCTTTTGTATTGAAATTACTGCAATCCATCAATACTCAATTCAAATGGGGTGGGGGGCATACGGAATTTTTTTTATCAAAGATAGACACCTTTGATACGTTTTTACATAATATGAATTCAATTTATATCATTGAAGCTGCGAAGTTAACAGATGATATCTGAATAAAATACGTCACAACCACTTCTTTGCCAGAATGGTCAGAAATAATCAGAACAGTTACAGATATAATGGAAATACGAATTACAAAATACGAATAATAAAATACAAATTTTCTGTAATATTATCAAATTTTTTTGCGTATTGTTATCCGCAAAATACTTTTATTGAAAGTTCAACAGAACCGAACCTCCTTATAATGTTATTAGTCTCATAAAATCAAATTCATGCAAATTGTTATGTCCTAAAAATAAATTTTTGACGCGTTGGTTGGTTACGCAGTTGTAATTTTAAAATATTAAAATTTTTGACACATTTAAACGCTATTATAAATTTCAGCTAATGTGTTAAAGTTTCATTACGATTATAATTTTAATGATGATGTTTTATGTAAATATGGTCAGAATTAAATATAGAATGGCGGTCAAGGATATGTTTCATACATCGCACTTTTCCCATATGTCTGAAATGATAAAATTCTAACCCAACTATATTTTCTTTACAATAACTTTTTTATAAATCTAGGGATTGGGTGGGCGGGCAGTGATTTATCGGTTGTTAGAACAATAACTATATGTAAACTAGAAAGAACTATATTTCTGTATACTTTGTATAAAATGTACGACCGTTAAGTATGCTGATAATAATTTATACACCAAAAGATCGTTTCCAAATTGTCCATGGGACTGCAAAAAATCGGGGAGCTAAACATATTTGAAATTGTTTTACTAGAATTTTATTTTTATTTTCAGGAGTACCCACTATCCGTCTATTGTTCCTTTGCTCTTTGCTTTCTTCTTCTTTTTCTTACGTTTGTTTAACGTCGGTGTTTTTTCGTCTTGGTATAACCATACCCTATAACCGACGAAAAATCGACGTATCATTTGCAAAATCTAGCCACAGCTCCAAGAACTTCAATCAAGAAATACTGAAGCTATATGGCAGGTTTGAAAAAGTTTCTAGTCACAACTTTAGAAGAAACAGCTCTAGAAGACCAAAATACTGTTAGCCGGTCCTAGTTATCAACGGAAACAATTGAACTTATTCGAAAACGAAGTAACATTAAATCTCGGGGTCGTAACATTAAATCTCGGGAATCAATAATTAAATTAATGGTGTGTTACTCTAAAATGATAAATAAATAGTTTGTGTACAACGGCAAAATCTGTAAGTACCTAGGTAGACAATTCTTTGATGTAACTGAACAAATCATAAAGTCACTTTTATTCAAATGTAGATTTATTTTTTTAATTGCAAAGCGTTGATTACTTTATTTTACGTGTCGGAATGAATGAGCATGAAACTGGACAACCAAAACAATTTAATTAAGTTTAATAACTGTTTCATTTATGCTGCCTGAATTATTAGGGCCCATAATCATTGTTAGGAGTTGGCGTTACCAGTAATTATTCCGCCACAAAACTGAAACTGTACCAATCGTTAAATAGGGAGATACAAGCTGCTACACGCAGGGATAAAAATAAATATCTGATGAACGTTTGTATAGAATTTCAGAGTTACTTTGATATCAATAACTCCAAAGACCTGTTCAAGAAGACACGTTCCATCACTCAGTAGTTCAAACGTCGACATTGGGCAATTAAAGTTCAACATGATTGTTTGAATATAGAACTCGACCAAATTACATCGGTGTGGAAAAATTACTATAGCAATCTGTATGCTGACCCGAATACTATCTGTGGAAACCTGGGGGACTTATGAGGAGGAACCGGATATACTGTTAGGTGAAGTGCAAGTCGCATTTGACAAATTAGGAGAAGGTAAAGCAGTAGAAATCGACAGAGTATCAGCAGAGGTGTTGCAGGCTCTTAACGAAAGGGGGCAGCAAATTTTGCATACAGTGTGTCACAAGATTTCGATGGCCAGAGGACTGGTCAACTTCAGTATTGCTTCTCTTATATAAGAAAGGGTCAGGAAGCGAGGCAGCTTATAGAAGCCGAGAATACTTGGTACCGATGCATCTGAGCTTAGTAGTTTACGAGAAAACATTTAATAGTGTTTGCTAGCCCAGGCTATGAACGGCTTAAGAGGAATTTCGAGTGCTAAATCATGTTATTACTCGACTCAGAAACCTGTATGAGACTTTGTAGACTATCGTTAAAATTTATAACACATTATCCGAAAAATGTTGCATTAAGAAAGGCGTTCGTCTAGGATACATACTTTCACCTCTGTTCTACAACATCTATAGCGAAGTAGTGATACGGCGCACTTTATAAAATTGGAACCGAGGCGTGAAGATTGGTGGGAGCGTTCTTCAAACCTTTGATTTGCGGATGATACTCTTGTGATAGCTAACAGCACCGAAGATCTTTTAGAGTTTCTTTAAAGACCGGAAGACGGGCACAAAATTAATGCCAACAAGACAAAAGTCAAGATAGTAGACCGAGATAACGAAAAATCAAAGGCATCGCGAACCGACTCAAATAGAAGAAGCCACTCTACGCTCCTTTCTGTGCTCGGTTGACTTTTGTTTACTTGATTAAAACTAATTATGTTGGGAATACAACACACTCTAATAGAATAGAGGGAAGACATTAATAAAAGGCAATTGTTAGTTCTCACCATGAGAAACACATGTACTACATTCTCCATTATTTGGCAGTTGTTAGTTTTACTTTATATCGTTAGAATACGTAGAATATAACAAGATCGTCCATGACGTAGAAAGATTGGTCGCGAATGAAAGTAATTATCCTATAATTATCCAATTTATGTAATTGTAATTATCCAAATAATTATCTTACTAGCTTAATTTATTTCATCTAAGTAGGGTTGCTTTTTATGGTTACAACTTATTTTTACGTTTGTCTAAGAAATAAAGTAAGGAATCATATGTCCTAGCCTTCGGAAAGCTTAGCATTTGATTAATATATAATTTCCGCAGCAAACAAAGTGCACCCTAAGAATGTATGATCCAAAGTCTTCCTTTAATCGCATGCAGAGGTTGGTGCATCCGAAAGCTTTAATCGGAATTTATGCGTGGGATATAGGGCGTACTCCATCCGTCTACTCATAGTAGACACTATTCCTTTATAGGCACCATGAATTTTTACAAACCAAGGAGATTTTTCTATAGAAGGGCACATACGAGTATTACAAAAACTTTATCTCTTTCGTGTATAAACACTAATTATAAACATAAATATTGCGTCCAAAAGTCTGAAGTAAAATTCAAAAGAACGTTCAATTATAGGAGTAAAATTTATTTCAATTATTTTTTTAGAAATTTCACAAGTGCACATGGAAAGTACTGACCACGTATTTAAATAAAATTGAACAAGACGACATCGCTACATGTTGTAACAACCTATTCTAACACATAACTTTTTAACCCTTTTACGGACAGCTATTTTGTTTCAAGTACATGTATGGGGTTCGCTACTTCTCATGTTTTCATTCGATTATTAAAAGATTGAGATTAAGCATGAATTGATCATTTAGAAAGAACATTTTCTATTGTCCAATTTTCTAGTTCTACTCTTTTATAAAAGTAAATGGATTTCATATGCATATGCGATAGAAAGATAACACGCGTTTCATTAGTTCATTAGAATATGTGTAGTTGTTAGTAATTATGTAAAAAGTTTGGAACATTTTTGTCGGACCTCTGAAATGATTTATTTAGTGATACGCAAAACTCGTCGTTTTACAAATAAACGAAAATGCGGCAACAAAGAATAAAACACTGTATCATTTACAATTGTCTCTAGCTCACTCACTCTCCTGGCGCTACAGTTCATGTAGGATACTGGCCTCTCCTACAGCAGCCGCCCATTCTTGTTTACTTGCAGCGCATCCGCTCCAGCTCCGGATCCCCAGTGCCAGCACATCCTCTCCGACGACATCAATCCACCTTTTCCTTGGCCTATCTGGCTTCCAAAGACCTCCGGTTGTTGGTCGAGAGTCTTCTTGGAGATTCCCTCCATTCTTATAACATCGCTCTGATGATCTTTCGCAGCACCGTTCTTAAACCGCAGCAGATTCCTGTCACCTTCAGTGAGTGTCCAAGTTTCATAGGGCAAAGTTTCCCAAGCACCATTGGGCAAATTATGATGCGGTACAAGATGAGCTTGAGCTTTCTAGAGGAGGTAGAGGATTTCAGTAGCTTAATAAAAGCATAGAAGCATCTGTTTTCTGCGGCAATTCGTGCTTTTATCTCTGTACTGAACTCGTTGTTCTCAGTCATCAGGGTCCGAGGTACTTGAACACTCCGACTCTCTCGCTTCCTTCTTCGTATTCCAAGAGACTCACCGTGCAGTATCTTTCCTTTTTTTTTGTGCCGACCATGTATTTTGTCTTTTCGTTGTTAATTTTTAGCCCTACGCGCCTCCCGCCTTCACTCATATGTTGCAGTGCCTCTTTCAATGCTCTAGTGCATTGGAAGAAGGACATCATCTGCAAGGCCATGTACTGAAGGGATCTGGTGTATATAGTTGCTCGTGGGTTGGGCGGAATCCTCCACATTACATGCACCAGGCAGAGATCGAAGATATTCGTCGAAAATGCATCTCCTTGTCACAAGCCTCTTCCCACCTCAAATTTCCTTGTTAACTGTCCCTGGAGCTTGACTCTGGCCCTAGTGCAACGTATTGTTATACACACAGGAGTAATGAGCTTCTTTGGCACACTCATCTCTTATAATATCACTTGCACCTTGGACCTCTTGACACTATCATATGTCTCTTTATAGTCAATGTAGAGTTGGTGCATTCTGACATTATGCTCGTAGCACTTCTCCAGAATCAGCCGTAATGACAGGATTTGGTCCAAGGTTGATCTATTGCGCAGAAACCCACTCTGGTATTCGCCTAATTCCTTCTCCGCATATGTCTCAAGCCTCCTTGTCTGTCCCTTCCATAAAATCCTGTATGCAACATTCAAAAGAAAAATCCCACGATAGTTACTGCAAATTATTGTGTCATTCTTTTTGGGGATGGAACAGATCACCTCTGTGTTCCAATTTTCTGGAATATTTTCGTTTTCCCATACTGAACGAATGAGAGTGTACATTCTGTCCCTCACCTCCTCCCCACTATACTTGAAGAGCTCAGCTGGGATGACATCCTCTCCTGGAGCGCAGCGCGTACAGAAGAACACATCTTCCAGCTCTTCTAGTACAACCCTCTCTTCACCAGCGTTGTCCATCTCACCTGGTCTGGTGCTTCTAGGATTCCCTCCTTCATATCCCCTTCTCAGCATTCCTTCCGTACGCAGCATTCAGAAGGTGTTCAAAATATTCTACCTATCTCTCCATTATCCCGCTCTCAATCAAGTTACCAGCTTTGTCCTTACAAATGTTGTTCTTCTGGAAATCTTTCTTCATTTCCCTAATTCCTTGGAACATTGCGTTCACTTCCTTCTTGGTCCGCATTTCCTCTATCTACTCTAGCTTTCCTTTTCACACTGTCTCTTCTTCGATCTCAGCGTCTTCTTCACCTCCCGCCTAGCTTGTTGGAAATTCTCGGTGCTTGCTCTTGTTATCCTTCTCTGAAGCGTATTTTCCCCTAGCTGTATTGCGCCTGAGGACAGATGCATAACACTCGTCTTCGTACCACTCTGTTCTCCTAGCAGGTTGCTTGAAGCCAACTGTTTCCTCTGCGGAGCTCTTCATTACGTCTTGCAGCACCTTCCACTGTTGGGTCACCGTCGCACCTTGTAGTTCTTTATAATACGCTTAAATCGCCTTGCAAATTGTCTCTAGCAATACGCTTAAATGCAGCACAATATGCAATAGTATAAATAATTTTTTTTTGTAAAATATAGTACGGAAATAATGTCGAAATAGAGTTGCATCAGAAGCTTCGCATTGGATCGCACCGCACTCGTACTGTACTCTACCCGAACTACTTCAAACACAAACCTTCTTTGCAAAAGGAAATTGTAACCAAGGGCGGAGAAGAGAGTTGCATCAGAAGTTCCCTGCTAAACCGCATTAAAGCATCTTGGAAATCGACCTAAACATCTTGGAAACAGGGCCCTGTAACCTCTTTCTGTGAACGGTAATGAGTGGGCAAATAAAAATACATAGTTGCGGTTGCCCGCCAACAGTCTTCATACCCCAGAAAAGTCGGTCACAAGAATTTGGGTCGCAATCACATAGGTAATTTAACGTAACAGTGAAATATTTAAAAATCTAAAATTATCTAAAAAATCTATAATATTTAATAGTGACTCAAGAACGACTGCAGCTCGCACCATAGGCAAATAAAGGGATCGGGCGATTCATGACTTGGCGGATTCATGCGTAGGCAAATTCAAAAGTTCAAAGCAGTCTAGCGTTCTAGAAATTTTCCAGAAGTGACTCGTAAAGCCAGTAGTCATTACTATGATAATCATTCTATCTTGAATTAATACTGATGTTTACTTAAGTATTAATTGCAATTATTGATAATTATGTCTAGATCAAAATATTATATGCACTGATTTGATTATAGTACAAAATCACGAATTTCAACAATTTTAACTATGAATCAACTGCTAGATTAGAGGAAATTAATTGATAATAAAAGCGAGATTAGTTTATGTTCCGCATTTGACAATTTTATTTATTGATTGGGCACGTTTACATTAATTAGTAAACGACAGTTCCATTATATATGCATTTTCCTATTTTCCTTTTGTGTATGTGCGCATATTTGTGTATTGCTTATGTATTTTATGAAGTGTTACACATAAATAATGTAAATGTAGGTGTCTGTTTAGATTACAAAATTGATTTATACGTTCAGAGGTTAATGAACAACGAATAATTTCAACGCAAATGCTTTAATATTGATATATGATCTATATAATATTTTTTTATATTTTTGTAAGTTTAATTCGTAAGCGTTTATGCTAGTATACATACGAGGGCTGTCCTCTTGCTACTGAGCCTTGTAAAATTATACACTTTAAAAACAGGTGTCCGTAAAGGAAATCGTCATGTGTCAACCACTGATAGGAAATGTCATTCCGATACGAAAATCTACCATGAACATAGGTCTAGAAACAATTCTTTTGTTTACAGTGCATATAAATGACTGTAACGGTAAATGTTTTTTAAATAGTTGAAAATAATTGAAAATTTTTTTTGTATTGCCTTGAAACAAGGCTTTATTTTGCGAAAAGCTAAGTAATCGGAGCTTATTCAAACTTTAAAATAAATGTGTCAAGCGCTTAAAGCGTTTAATACAAAATCTCCATTTTATTCTTCCCTTTCTTCATTAAGGATCCGAAGAATGTTGTTTTTGATCTGTAGTAAAATTGTGTAGCCTGAATTTTTGTTTAGCACTTCCTCAAATTTTCGATTGATTTTTTTTAGAAATTTACCTGGACATGATTTAAACTATAAGTGGAATAATAGTATTTGTCGAAGGTGCTTATGAGAGCAATATTTGTTTTTTATCCAAGTTTGCAATGTTTTTTTTTAATTAGAAGTTATATAGACAACGTTTTTAATTTTAGCAATTCTCTAGCTTTACTAGAAAACTTAGTAATAAGCAAACTGTATCATTAATTCTTTCTAGAAAGTCGAAGTATTACCCCAGATTCATTAAACGGCGCACAAACGTTTTTTTGTTCCAGATTCATCGTTTGATTATTTGGATTTTCATTTATATTCTCCTCCTTGCACTTTATTTTTCAGGAAGAGAATTAGAGACATATTGAATTATATTTTGATTAAATGAGATTTTTGGTTTATTTTCTCAAGTATATAGTAATATTTATTTATACTCAAGAACCGTAAAATATTGATTTAAATATGACAAAACTTATTTAAATCCGGGCCCTAATAACAAATCATATAGTCTGAACCAAATAATCTTGACTTGTTTTCGTCGATCTAAGGTAGTTACATACAATCACTATGAATCTATCAAATTAGTGTTATTAAAGTATCAGTGCAGAAAAATATGCGACAGATCACAGTAAATCTATTACTCATTACTCTAGAATTTGATTTTTTATGTAAATGCAACTTGTGCGTAATTTATATAAGTCAAAATTCTAGTCATATTTTTAAATATTGCAACTACGTTTATAATTTCAATAACTGTATATAATGATCAGTACACGGCCGCAGGTGTAGCTAATCTATTTACAATATTCAAAATATTAATAATATTTTCACTATTTTAGTAAGCATCAGAAATATAATTATTGAAGAATTTGTGTCTGCAATTCAAGTACGTACTATGCTTATTTACGTGTAACATTGTTTGATGTAAAAGTTGAGTACGCATTTGTATTTTTCGATATGTTTTTATAAGTTTAAATTTAAATTAAATAAAATGCTCTTGTCCAGTTTCATATAATATCAAAATGAAAATCATCGGTAGTTGGACATCAGATTT
>WYDF02298301.1:0-15748 GCA_009867245.2 Adranes taylori
TAAGTTTAGATTTAAGTTTAATTTGAATTGAATTATTATTTGATTAAGATTGTGATGTAAATATTGATGTATATATTGAGTTGTGTTTGTAAATACTTATGCCAATAAAGGTTTATATTACAGTTGCACCAGACAAAACATATACATATTACCAATTCACCTTAATCATTCGTTATAAACTTAACTCCAATGAAGCATTAAAGGACATCAATTAAAATGAATCAATGTCATTGTTCTTCAGACTTTACTTTTATAACTGAAGCTTTCTCGTTTAAGTGACAAGAGAGAAAATCTCTTGTCGTAAAATTAATATATGAGGTTATTTACATTAACAGCAAAATAAATAAAACATGAATAATTCCCATATATTTTCTGAAAAGTCTTATTCAACAGTGGTGTAGCTTCTATAAAGAAAGTCTATTGTCTACAATATAAGAGCCCTACAATATCAGAAGCTCCTATATGGATTCGATCTTATGGTGGCACTAACAAACCATGAATGATTGAGTCTTGTGTGGTTTCTGAAGAAATAAATAGTATAAATAAAAATTTTGTTCTATATTAATATAGTATGTTGTAAATATTATTATAAGAATTTCATAATTATTATTACACAATATTATTACGCATTTCACAATTATTATTATTAGCATTTCAGTTCTGCTGATATTTGATTTTATTTAATTCAAATATACAGGCTCCTTGTCACTGTCATGGGCTCTAAAATCGCTAATAGCAATACTATTAATAAAATGAGTAGTACGGACCCGACATTTGTTCTTCGCGCACTTGTGCTGTAGATTTATTCGGAAAATCAACAGTAATACTGCAGAGTGCGTCTTCTTGACTGCTAAAACCTCTCTTAGCAGGTTGCTAAGACCATACGACTGCTAAAACCTCTCTTTCTGTTGTTGCATAATTACGATCGCTGGAAGTCAGGAGGCGGCTGGCATATTCTACTGGCCTTTCATAGCTCCAGTCCTCCTGGTCTAAAACTGTGCCAAGCGCTAAATCACTCAAGTCCACGATGCGTTGGGAGAAACTGAACAAGAATAATGTACCACGAGATGATCATGCAGATCATCAGATGATGTCTGCAAGGGTTTATTCAAGTCTTGGAAACACATTAATGATATTCTGAAATCAATCTCAAATAGCAGTTTAGAGAAGGCAATTACGAAGGCAGAAGCAGCAGGATTGATTAATCAAGAGAATGGCCAGCTTTGAAACTGTGTGCATCACTGTATTCTGAATCGCATCAATGTAGTCAGTGAAAAACTACGACAGGCAGACGCAGATATTGTATTGGTCATCAATTTAGACAAATCCTTAATTTCATTCTTCCCGTGAGAAGTTCATAATCTATGAAGAGGGCAAGGCACTGAATGGTAAGCAGAACTTCACGACTGCAAGCCAAAATCGTAAAAAAGCAACATTAAGATGAAAGTAATGATGATGAGAAGTTCTGTTCGTATTCCTTTCAATTGTGGATCGGATTGTCGAAAATGTGCGTACGATAAAGTATCCGAAATTAGGCTGCGTAAAGTGTGTTAAGTCCAAAACATGATAAAATAAGTTATTACCACAAGAAAAAGTAAAATTCGTGACCTAGATGTGGGTATAGAGAGTTAAATCCATTCCCACTTCTAAACAAATACATGAACTAGTGAATGTGTGGTATAAGTGAAAATGGTAAACTGTTATGTGGGTAAAATGTGTTATGTACTTGACTGGAACATATTACCCTTTACACTAATAAAATTTTACAGGAAGGTAAATGGGTAAAGTGTGTTAAGTCCTGACAACGATTTTGGACTTAACACACTTTACACAACAAAAACAGATTTGTAACAGGTCTATCTGAATAACAGATATCTAAAATTGGAAACGCACGCGCTGCCATTGTATGTTAACAATGTATTATCAGCAATAATGCACTGATAATAAACAAAATAAAGTTATTTATAGTTGTATAAATTTTCTACGAGGATTGTTCGGTAACTACGTGGCCAAACACAGAAATGGCGCGAATTTGCAGGAATCTTCTTTATCATTCTGTAGAATCATCCTTTAATAGATTAAATATGACAGTTCAGAGCGATATGTCAATTAGTCTGTTTTTGATAGTACGCCAAGGTGAAAGTCTTGTGTGATTTTGTAAACAATGGAAAAAACTGAGAGCAGAGATAAAGTACTTTCATTTGAAAGGCTTAACACCAACCTAAATCAACGCAGAGCTGGATTCAACGTTATTCAAATATGCTTCTTCGTTTCCAATGGTTAGAAACCGGGTTGCCGAATTTAAGCGTGGTCGTAGGAGCACAAATGATGAACCCCGTAGTGGACGTCCAAAAACTGCTACTGCCCCGGCCTCATTTGGCAAAGAAGAAAGTCCTTTTCCACCAGGATAACGCACCTGCCTGCGATTGCAATGGGCAAAATTAATGAATTGGGATTTGAATTAGTGCCTCATTCGCCCTATTCCCCAGATTTGTCTCCCAGCGATTATCATGTTTCCAAATCTGAAAAAATGGCTCGGCAGTAAGAGATTTTCGTCTGATTCCGAGGTAATCGCTGCTGTAAATAGCTATTTCGAGGACTTGAATTCATCGACGTACAATGAAGGCATTGCTAATTTGGAATATCGTTGGAATAAGTGTGTTGAGCGAGTAGGAGACTATATTGACAAATAAAATGTTTTTTCTCAAAAAAAAACTTGCGTTGTCTTTGTTAGAAAACGCAAGTAGAACGCACGTAATTACCGATCAATCCTCGTACTGGATAAATATTTGTTATAAAACATTAAACTTTAATAAATAATGTTTTTTCAAGGTTTATTTAATAAATAACTTTAACTGTAAAATAAATTGTAAACGATTATATGGCGACCTCTACACTTACAGATTTTAGATTATTTGATCGTATAGTTATAGTACGAATTTTTTGAGCAAGCAATTTTTTTTATGAACCATTTTTCCTCCACTATGCCGCATATCGAACATATTCTCTCTTCCTCATTCATCCAAAACTTATTTCCACCTTCCTCATTCCCACATCTAGATCTTGTAATTATTTTTTTATCCTCCATACTTATCCTGATACTAAATATCCGGCTGTCCCCTCCACCTTCATAATCCATATATATATATTTATTTATTGTTATACCTACCATCCTTGCATCTTTCATACCGCATTTCCATATCCCTAGTCCTTTCCATGACCTCGTTCTCAACTTTATTACTTCCCATCATCTCAAACTATCTATTCGACGACCATCCAATTCTTATTCACATTCTTTCTGCATTTAATATAATCGTTCTCACGTTCCCTGCATTAAACATTCCTTCCATATATACTTTCTTAACCAACCTCCTCTCTTCGTCCCTTCGACCTCCCTTCGTCATCCCTTAGTCCACTTTCTCCTCAAAATTAACCATTCTTGTCACTCGGTTTATCCAATATTTATATTTTCCTAATTCCTGCAGCACTATCTCACTAGGAGTATTTCTATCTACTCCCATCATCCTTTTCAAGCATCCAACCTGCACCATCTCTATCATCTCTCTTTCTTCAACCATCCATACTTCCGCTCCGTACATCATATTACTATTCACACATACTTCCACTATCTTCATCCTCATTCTTATTGACTCCCAAACTTTCTCTCCCATACCAACCTCATTATCTCCACAGCTTCTCTTGCCTTTTTGGTTATCATTTTCAAAAGTTTTTTGCACGACGCATTTTGCGCCAAAATCAAACCCAAATACCTATATTCCCTGATCTTTTCCTTGTACCCCTATCTTAACTTCATCCTTCTTCTTACTCTCTATTACTCCCTTCTTACGCACCATAACTTTAGTTTTCTTCACATTGAGTTCCAAGGTCCTTCTTCATTCATCTTTTTCCTATCATTCGCCATATATACTATGTCGTCGGCATAAGTAAGAAACCAGACTTTTACACTTCCTATCCTCATTCCACCTGCTTGCCCTTGCCGTAACATCTCCTCCAAATCTGACAAGTAAATATTAAACAGACAATCATTTAATGGACATCACTGCCTAACCCAACCCCCCCCCCCCCCTCCCCCCCACCCCCCCCCCCCCCCCCCCCCCCCCCCACTCCCCCCCTCATCTCATGGACACCCCTGTCTCACCCACCCCCCCCCCTCCCCTTGCCTCAAACCATTCTACCTAACAGTGGCGTAGCTAGTGTTGTTACGTGTAGGTCCTGGTGCGAGATATAAAATGGACCCGAAAATTTTTATATTCGATTTGGTAAACACTAACAAATAAGTCCGTCCGCACACGGGGCAACATGAAAGCAATTCAACAGCGATATGATTTTTGACAGTCAAGCAATTTTTTTTATCTTAATTAATATTTTTCTTTTATAATGCTCGAGCCCTTTTCCGTTTCGGACCCTTTTGGCTTCGGGTCCTGGTGCGGTGGCACCATCTGCACCATTATAGCTACGCCACTGCTACCTAACATAAATGTTATATTCTTTCATGAATGTTATAATTCTTTTATTTTTCTATTTAGTTATCAGAGGTTGGCATTACTATACGAATTATATATGAATAGCATCACATTTTATCCATATATTAATAATTCTTTGGATCAAATAACCTGTAAATTTGCAAGTAAAGACCGCGATATAATTGTTTACAATTTATTTGACAGTTACCATAAAAACCATAAAAAACGTTATTTATTAAAGTTTTATGTTTTATAACAAATGTGTTACAGTTATGGTATGAAGCATTTTTCGTGAGTGATATCATGTTAAAAGCGTTTTATGAATGATTTCTTTTAGGCACGTCTCAAGACACTTTGAGGGGCTATATCTCCAAAACAAAGATTGTGCAAGGTAAGACTATACAGATTTAATTGGTATATTAAGAGCTACGTAAAGGAAAAAAATTCTAATTTCCAAATTATTTCTACTACAGGGGAATTTTTAATAATTCCTTCTTCTCCTTATTTGCATACTTTCTGAATAATGCCGATAAAAACTGCACTATTGGCTGGACCTAAAGTACATTGGAAGATTGTATATCTAGACCGTTCTTCTTATAGTATCAGTATTATAAATATTTGCGAGACTAACTAGAAAGTTGACAATGGATTTAGAAACTAAAGCATATTAGAGAAAGATTTTGACCTTTTGAAACTGTTGCAGTAATGGGTTCCACACACACACGATCAATCCAATGTAGGACTGCAAAATATCCAGAACAGGTCTTATAATTTTTTACAATCGATCACCTGATAGCCCTATGTGACATAGCTATTTTCGTAAAATTTCACATTTGTTATTGTTATAACAGTGAAGCCAACAGTCTAGATTATCCATAAAGAACATTTAAAATAAAATAATATTATGCAAAAATAAAAATTTCAGGCAAAGGCTTGCGTTGAAGTTTTAACTCACTAACAATGCGTTGAACCCCCTCGTTTATTTTTCGGTAATTAAACATTATCAGAAAAAGATTGTTCATACAACTACTATGTCCTGAAAAATATCCAAGCTGTGCGTAACAGATTGAAGAACACTCGAAAAGCATGTGGCTGATCCTAAGATAGAGCATACCGACGACTACAGTACATTCGATTGGGCATGAACATTTAGTGTAAAAAAGATTTGTTCCCGATGGTTTCCGAAGGTAAAAAAATTGCTCAGTACAAATAAATGTTAAAAAAAACGCGGAGGAACCGCAAGATCCGCATACAACCTCGTGACAGATGACGCGTGTAAGGACGAGCATTTTCCAATTCCCCTTCAAAACTTCCAAAATACCAACGATAACTTGAACACACGCCATTCAATACAAATACAAAACATTGAAAATATTCCGAAAACTTTGGGACTCATACATTAGTAAAACTGGTGCATTTATATTATGTAATTTATGTTTCAGATTAAGCCGGTCCTAAACGATGTGCGAATTTGGCCAACATTCGTCATCCGAGCTCATTCGCAAAGCGTGTGGGAGGTCAACTTCAGCCAACATTTGCTATGCGTAATGTCTGTAAACTAGCACGAATCAATTAGTACGTATGCAAGCAATCTGGCGTATGAATTTGACATATGTGTATAGTTGGCGTATATTCGCCGAATGCACACATCGACTGGGACCGGTATTAGAAACATGCAGTTAACAAACATAATTAAATTATTAAAACATCCTATCGGAAAACAAAACAATCATCAGAATAACAAAATTGCAAAATATTTAAATAAGAAAGCAGGTGGTGATTTAAGCAAATGAGTAATAAGCCAAACAAATATTTCTTTGAACAATTAAGCACATTAGATGTTTGATACGATAAATATGTAATTATTATATCAAATGTTATTGTGGTTTAAGAGAATCTGTATAACTAAATATGCATGTACATTTGTGTTTGTGTTTATCAAAAATTATCAGGAATTATTAAATTAGGTAAAAGGAATTGTGGAAAAAATGGGTGTAATTTTAACAAATAGAATTACATGCAAAAATATGATTTATAAAAATCTAACCGTTCTTTTTATTAATAAATGGAATTCTTCATCAAAAAATAAAGGTCTTAGGAAAGGAAACCATTTTACTTGGTAAAGGGATTGTAGAGTCTGGAAAAAAAATTAAAAAGGGTAAATAAATAAAGGAAGGAATGAAGTACATATAGCAAAAATACATATTTATATTAAGCTACATAAATTGCACTATAATTCGTAGTATTTAATTTTTTATCTTGTTCTAATAAATTTTAACATTTGATGTGCTTACTACAATTTTTGAATTTTATGAACTTAGAAAGCCCGTTAAAAGCACAAAAGCTCATAGCAATAAATAATAACAATGAAAGAAAAATTTCATCAAATTAGAGTCACTAAATGAACTTACATCGTCGTGACCAACAATCTGTGATTTCATATTATTAATAGGATAAACACCCATGGCGACCCTTCTTGGTTCAGGAGAACGAGCCCCCTTATCATATAAAATTAAGCAGCAGGAAAAGAAGAAAACAAGTAAAAATTTTAAAAACCGAATTCATGATCAAACATTTTATGCAAGATATAATCTTTAATAATTTAAGATACATAAATCAATATCCGATAATTCCCAAATATGTTCCATAGATATTGCAATATGTTTTTAGTATATAATATGTAATTACAACATGTATCAAATGTAAAAACATTAAAAATTAGACCAAATAAAGTACATTGAATGTAACAGTTTTTAACATGATTCCTCCACCATTAAGACTTGCTATTTCCACTAGTCCAGAATCAATATGCTACAAAACAATAAATGCAGACTATCAAGGAAAAGGCTAGTAATCCATTAGTTATCCGTGAGAGATTAATTGTGACTACAAAATCTCCTTTCTTAATAATAATTTTTGGCGAAAATAAGTTAATTTTGATTAATTTGTTTGATTATTTTAATTCATTCAAAAGAAAAATAGAAACCAATTTCAACATATTCAAACCAATTCTCTCACACCAAAATATTGATGGTAGCCAGAAACGTATGATAAAACATTATTTTTAATTAATATCTAAGACAATTTTACACCATTAAATTGTAGTATAATTTATTGCAACATTTAATCAATTAGTTGCAAACAGAATTTAATGCAAAGATAACTTACTACTCCAATAAATTATTATTTCAATTGGAAATTTTTATGCCCATTAATTTTAAACTTGCTAAGAATTCTTCTTCGATCTTAGTTTATCAATAATATAAATAATAAATTATTTTCCTCAGACACATTCTTGCAGTGATTTGCACTGTTAACCGAAATTTTCAATAAATGCCTCTTATTGGGGCACTTCCTAATCAACTGGAATACTGGCCAAACGGTCATGATTCCCAAACCACGAAAAAGTCCTAGGCATGTTCTTAGGAGAATCCTTTGAAACAATTTTCACCTACCGCTTAAGAGCCTAGAATTCTTCCAGAAAATCTATTTGGTTTTAGGTCATCACGCACTACAATCGACCCTTTTCTAAAATTTGAAACAGATATCACACAAGCGCTAAACACTGACCACTGCACTCTTGCAGTATTCCTGGATATCTCCGACGCTTTTGACTTTGTCTGGCATGTTGGACTGGTCCGAAATCTCCATGAGCTACACATCCTCCACCCGAGCATATTGAAGATGGTCCATCCATACTAATTCGACCGCACCACTCAAATCACAATTGGAGATACATTCTTCAGATCTATAAACCTCAAGGCTGGCATACCCCAAGGGTCTGTCCTAACTGCTCTTTTTTTACATCATGCACTGCAACGATCTCCGATCCCCACATCTCCCTACCCCCAATGTGCCCTATAAGCTAATGGCACAGCTTAAATCCGAAACGGCAAGTCATTACCTACACATGGTAACGACTTGCCGAGTCATTACCTCAACTTTTATAAATGGTCACAAAAATCCCACTAAAAACCATATTCATCCAACACCCCTTCCACGTCAAGATGAAATTTCAAAACCGCGCTCACATTCGATCTTGACTCTGAAACAAACCCATCACTTTGCAAGAAAAGATTTGCGATTGGCATTCAATTGTAATTCAGATCTAAACAACATCCTCCCTCTCCTGGGTGCGCAAACGCGCTAACCAGATTTTCACACTCCGAGGATGGTTCAGGCACTATCATCCCAAAACCCTTCATCACACTTACAGGCTTACTGGAAAAAGTTGCAACTAATTTCACTTCGATATATCTGTCAAAGCAACAATTCAAAATTATACCAATGGCAGTTCATTATATTGTTTCTTAGTATGTTGAAGCATTTGCGTTTAAGTTAAAACGAAAATAATAAATTCCTTATATGGAATTCAAACGCAGCAGTGTTATTGCATTATATTTGGCTGGAAAGCCACAAGTTCAAATTATTCGAGAACTAAGCCATCTGTATGTGCATAAATCTTGCGTCGTGTACCATTTCTAGTTATAATCATACTGGAAGCATTGCCAGGTGCAAAGGAAGTGGTCGTAACTGCAACATCAACAGCAATGCTTTGAAAAGTCAATGCTCGAATTGAACGAAATCCCCGTCGCTGTTGTAAAAAATTGCCTGCTGATCTGAACATATCTAGAGAACGGATGCAACACATTTTACAGTTTAGCGGATCAAATCCCACACTGTTGTGGGCACGCTTCGTTATTTGATAATTTTCCACCTCCCGCGAAAAACAAAAACCAAAGTATCTTCGATTGTATTTACTGTTCATTCATTATTAAAATTGTCTGATGAATGATAAGCAAAATGTATAATGTCAGGTGTAAGACATGATTTGATATACATACATTAGTAGCTTGTAAATGGCATTCCGGGCCAAATCATCGTCGGATCATATTAGTTGTATGATAAATGTTACGAGAATAAATAGTGTCTTGAAGAATAAAAATCTTGTTGATACGCCATGTGGTTTCGATATAAGTTTTCTAATTTGTAAAAATACTGTTTAATTTAAATGCTGTCGTAATTTGGAGTATCCATCTTAATGAATTAAAACAAAGTATTCCACCTGCAAAAGAAGTATAATTCCAAAATCTATGATTATGAAATGGTAATGCTATCCGAATTTCGAAAGCACTAACCTTTCCTATTCAAGAGAGACAAGTTAAGAAGTATCCTTAAAAGTAAGTTCTTAAATGATGAGCACATTGTGATAGGATGTACCGTCAAAAACGAATATCTATCGATCGCTTCCAGTGACAATCGCTACCAACGAAAAATGTGTGACAATCGCCACCTACATTCGACTTTTTCGTCTTCTTACAGAAGCCATACCAGACTGGAATCTAGCCCCTGTTACAATTGATTACGAATTAGCAACAATTTCTGCACTGAAATTTGTATTTCCCTCAGTAAATGTACAAGGATGTTACTTTCACTTTCATATGAAAAAGGGAATTTATATAAGTTTGTTTAAACAAAATTAATGGAAAGAAAGAAGAAAATTCTGTTATACCTGCAAAAACTGACCCGACTGGTAACTGGTGGAAATTGTCACTGGCGGCGATTTACAGGACATCGTCAAAAATACGGTAGAACTGCTACATAATTTGGCGTATCCATTTTAATGAAATAAAACCTCCAAAAAAAATTTATTCCAATATCTATGATTTATGAAATGGTAACGTTATCCGAATTTCGAAACCACTAAGCTTCCTTATTTAAGCGAGAAAAGAAGTTCAGGAGTTCAAGACAAAAATTCAAGAATTCGACAAGCGGGACAAGGATTCAAGAAGTATCTTGAAAGTAACTTCTTAACGATCAACACTATACAGTCGACTGCAAATTAAAATTAATAGTAGGTTTAATATGGATATTACTTTTACATTATTCAATATTCATGCCCATGTGGGAAGGAGAAGATGAAATGAGCAATGGAAGAGACGGCGAACATAGAGGATCCCTAAATAAAGGTTAATGAACTGGTTTCAAAGTGAGCTTTCAGATATACCTATCTCCAATTTTACGAGAGACTGGAACGATGGAAAAACAGTATGAAACGGAGTAGGTGGAGGGGTGGATTAGGACCCTGTAGGAAACCAGCGCCAGTTCCATGCTTGTCTATTCTATACGGTAATGCCCGTGATAATGTAATGAGACGTTGTATTTCGTTGTGTGTATATTGAAGCGCGTTCCAAAGTTATGTACGGAGTCCGAGTTCTTGTTTTTATACAAGAAGTTAGCAGTATTTAATATTGAGTCCTGGAAAACTAATTATTATGTGCGAAATTCTTTACAATGTTTAATAATTGTAACATATTAATTGTATCAAAAACAAAATGAATAAAACTGTTTGAGGTTATTATATTTTAACCTTTTGTTTACGATAATGGTTTTAAGAGTATTACCAAATGCGACAAGAAACCGAAAAATATACAAGTGAAAAATATGCTGTATTATTTCATACTCACATTGCGTGGTGATCTATGCGAAGGATTGCGACAGACTCTGTTTCTACCACTATGTGAAGGGAGATTGCATCATCCAAGCAAGAGGTGGCCTTGAATGAACCGATCAGGATGTAATATTAAATAAACCGAAATTTTAACAATAGGCGCGAATGTTTCGATAATAGGCGCGAATATTTAAATATTGGAATATTCAATTATGCCATCTAATAAAAACAAAGATTGAATTTTGAAGCAAGGTTTATATTGTTTATTGTTGTTTAATTCAATGAATCAATTTTTTGGAATGAACAAATGATGAAAAACCGACAAGTTGAAGAGCAAACAACAGGAATCAACGACGTGACGTAAAATAACACAAATGAAAATAAACAGCAATGATTAATAAGTAATGGATCCATGAGTATTTCCCATGATACTCTGTTCCAATAAAACAGCCAAACATATCAAGTTATTTGGCATTTGTTTTCAATTGCGCGGAAAATTGTAGAGTTTGTTAAATTTTCTTTCCGAAAGCTCATACTTTCGGAACTGGGTATCATATAATTTTTAAAGGTTACATTTTCGATTGCATTTAAAAAAACATAATTTTTTTTTACAAAACTGGAGTGAAGCCTCAGAACCATCTGCACAATGAATATCACTGTCACTATCTCAAAATATTGACAAGAACATTAATGGTGCAAAGGTGCATATTGACGGAATAAATGTTTGTATATCAAAACATGCATTTATCTTCTCACAAAACTTATTAGTATATAGAAAAAAATTTCAAATTTCTGAACACTTCATGTAAAAGAAAATTTCTAAAAGAAGAAGCACAATGTGTTAATAAATATCAAATTATTATGTTTACGTGTTTTTGCTAAATAATATATTCTCAAGCGTTCAAAAAATTGAAAACCCTTTAATTCAGAAACACATTTTTTATAAATTGATTAATAACGTTCATAAATGTAATAAACCTTTCGATTTATAAAAGGACAAAAAACAATTTTGAAAGGCTGCAAAAAGCATAACATTATAATTAGATAGATATATTAGAGAAAAAATAACAAAAAGCCGTGACAAATATTGCAGACGGACACAAACTGGCATGTTAAATTTGTTCAGAGATCTTGATTGAGTATGTAATTTTATCATGAACAAAAATTAATACATTCCGTTAAAAAGATGCAATGCATATTGCCCTTCTTGCTTTTTTTTAATGCATTTGTTTAATATTTTAAAACAAAAACAAATAAAATACAATACCAGTTCATTGTAACTTTCTTCTGTCATCCTCTGAAAGAGCAAAATTAATATGGAAAATAAATAAAGTATCTATAACAAAAATGTATGTAATATAAGAACAATTTTTCTTGTTTTGAATAATCCTACATATGTAGTAGAACTCTTAAGATATGATAATTTTATCATCCAATCTAGTGACTTACTAAATAATTATTATAAAAACTATATGTAATGACGCAATATGAAGAACAACGATTTTGCGCTTAATACTTGCTGAAATTATTATAAATAATAATCTATAGACTGCAAAATAGCGTAAAACTCATATGTTCATGGTTCATACACATTGTTCAATTAAACTGAATAGTGAAAATACATAAAACATTTTTTCCAAAGAGTCCTCGTATAATTCAGATTATTTTGTAGAAATTATGCAAAGTAAAAATGTTTTAATTTTTTTGGATGAAATACGAACGCAAAAGTACCATATCAAAATCTTATGGAAATAAATCGTTTACTCTAGGTCGCGTTTAAATTACAAAACATCTGTGTTATTATATATATATATATATTTTACTAATCGGATAGGTAAAAACTCATTGAACTATATTATGATTTGTTTATGTTCCACATACGTTTTATTATGTCCATGTAATTGATATCAAAGTATATTTTGGACATGATCCAAATCCAGATGTTAAAAGAATGTTTACTTTTCAAAATGTTTAAACTTATATTCTTATATTATAACTTATAACACACAATGCACACATGCGCCTTCTGTAAACGTGTGTCTTTTCTATTGTCTGATTACTCATGTTATTCTAGTTTCAATTTGTATATATTTGTTGATTTTTGTGAATAAAGGAGAAGTTTTATTATATTCATTTAGCGACTACGATGTTTTGTTTATCTCGCAATTTTCCCTCAAATGTAACAAGCTTACGCGCTGTCATTCTGATGAATATTAATTTATTTAAATTGAATAATTTTTTTAATATTATTTTGAAATATTTTTTAATGCACTGAGTATATTAAGCTCGTATTACGTAATTAATTGAAAGTAATTAATTCAAAGGTTCAGAAATTTAAAGCTGTAATTTAGATACAAAGTTTTATGCCAGTTGTTCACACATAAACATAAAGATTTCAACGAAGTTGGGGCGTAACTCTTTTTTGAATATATAGAAACATGTTTCATATATTATGCAAGTACAGAATCATAACACATTCCAAACCTGTCCGACAGGCTGCATGTGGCGGATAGCCGTATTTAAACGTGAGCTATATACCCGCATCTTTATATTTCAACTTCAGGTCTATCAATATAATATTAATAACGGAGACACCTGGAAAACAATTCGTATCTGTTCATTCGTCCACCATCAGAGAAAGGAAGGCACGATAGCAAACCATATAAATAGCAGCGATTGCGCTGACACCTTCTTGTTCATTTTAGTAATTAAGCAATTAGCATAAGAACATGTAGCATAGAGTTACGTATATAATATCGAACGCGGCAGCCATCTTAATCTTAGACGATGTTACAATATAAGTTAATTTAAATGATATAAATATTAATTAAAGTATAAACCAGTATTGTTACTCTTCGCTTCAAAACGATTCGCAATAAAACGATTCGCTTAGACTTGGCAATCGGAAATGTATTAATCATATAAAATTTTAATTATTAATGTAACTAAATAAATTGCTTTATCTTGACAAATTATGAAACATATTTAAGTATCATTTATATAATGTTGTAAGAATATAAAATAAGTAAAACTAAATAAAAATCTTTAATTTGTAAAAACATTCTCTTTAAATTAAATAATTTAAATAAGTTGATCAATATGAACTTCAACATGATGTATAAAAAATTCAAAACTTTCGCAAGCGTTACAATTTTTTCATTCTAAATAAGAATTTCTAACGCTTTTCATGGTCGAAATAAAATGTTCCGTATTTATAGATATCATAAAAAATGTCACTGAACCAATGTAATATTTAAATACATAGTTATCAGAAGCAATTATTTTAAATCAATAACTTATAACAGAGATGCTAATTATATTATTTTCTTACATTGACTTATCAAATTAGTAGTTATGAAAGAAAATAAAAATCATTGCCATGAAACAGTAGTAGACATTATTTTAAATATTTACATACAAATTTACTTAAAAGCATAGTTTAAAAAGTCCTGCATTATTTAACACTTTATGACGCTAATATGAGGACTACTTTAATATATTATTTAAGTATGAAGTGTTTAAAATAGAATGATAAATATCGGTTTCCTAGTATTGATTTGTTTGAATAAATATAGTAACTATAGAGACAACAGTTACAATATTTATTAAGCGAAAATCGTATATTCTTGATATTTCTAAGTACACACGATTGAATGATATCTGTTAACATTTGATGTGTGACGCAATATCAAATGTTAATTTTAGCTGGTTCTAATTTTATTAATACGACGCTAGTAACAATTTACATGATAATAATTACAAAAATAAAATAATATTAAAACACAATTATTAAATACCATTACCGTAAGCTGTTAAAAAGTATAAAATTTTTAGTAATACACTAAGTATATTACATTAACCTACAAAGTTATAATTGCAATAAAATGTAAAAACAAATACAAAATTACAATCGATACCTTAACTCAAACAAAACAAAAACGGAGACATTTAACAAATTAATATAAAATATATTGGAGAAGCTAAAGCTAATAATCTGTATTTGTCACTAAAATTAAATTCATCAATCCTAGACGAGAAAAATTAAAGATATGTCACATCATTTTTCATTTACTGAAAGTTTGGAATGCTAGTATATACTTCATAAAGCAAAAGTTGATTCATTTACCATTGTTTATGGCAGTTTATACGGAGCTCTGGCGATCGAATCATATCAGTACAACTGTTGATAAAATGTAAATCCCTAAGTTATCAACGCAGCAGCACCGATCGACATACAATAAAAAAGCCCCCGCATTCCCGGCTATTTAACTGGAAAAGAAGACATCGTAAATATTTGGTATTATAATTAGAATCAAGCAAATCTGCCAGTCCATAATAACGAACGCAAATAGAATCATTTACGTATTATAAACATTGAAAACAATAAAATCCAAGATAAGCAAGCTCATACACAAAAAAAAATTAACGCTTGCCTTCTATGAAATATGTTGTTTTGTATTGCACTCCTATTCACCTATATACACAATTACTTAGTGTAGCGATACAATGAGCTCGACTTGAGAAAGCAGCCCGATTTGAAAGAACGTCAAAATAAATAAAATGAGTCTTATTGCATGAGCAATATGTTATAGAAAAATTATAGTCCATCAGACGTTTGTTTTATTTAATTTAACCCGTTTTTGACCACTGTTCCATTATTGGAACATTTGTATTTTCAAAGAATTGCTCGCGAACCACCGTTCCGCGTCGCATGTTTTCGTAGAATTTATGATCGATGAGGCCATTGTGCACTAAAGTAAAACGCACATTTGCCGTTCGAAGCTTATAGACGTTGCAATAAATTATGAAATAT
>WYDF02298323.1:0-12855 GCA_009867245.2 Adranes taylori
CGTGTCGATTTGATATCTGAAGAGCCTTTTACTTATTTTAAATTAATTTTTTAGATTAATTTATTTATTTGGAAGCTTTCGTATACCGTTTTGGCACATGAAAGATCCTTTTATTTATTTGAATTAATTTTTTAGATATATAATATTTATTTGTAAGCTTTCGTACCGTTTTGGCACATGAAATATCCATTCATTTATTTTAAATTAATTTATTTATTAGTAGCTTCCGTTTCGATTGGACACCTGAAAGAACCATTGATTTATTTTAAATTATTTTTTTAGATTAATTTATTTATTGGTAGCTTCCGTGTCGATTTGATATCTGAAAGAACCATTCACTTATTTTAAATTAATTTTTTAGATTAATTTATTTATTTGGAAGCTTTCATACCGTTTTGTCACATGGATGATGCTTTTATTTATTTAAATTAATTTTTTAGATATATAATATTTATTTGGAAACTGTCGTACCGTTTTGGCACATGAAAGTTCCATTCATTTATTTTAAATTAATTAATTTATTAGTAGCTTCCTTCTGGATTGGACACCTGAAAGAACCATTGATTTATTTTAAATTATTTTGTTTAGATTAATTTATTTATTGGTAGCTTCCGTGTCGATTTGATATCTGAAAAAACCATTGACTTATTTTAAATAAATTTTTTAGATTAATTCATTTATTTGGAAGCTTTCGTATACCGTTTTGGCACATGAAAGATCATTTTATTTATTTGAATTAATTTGTTAGATATATAATATTTATTTGTAAGCTTTCGTACCGTTTTGGAACATGAAATATCCACTCATTTATTTTAAATTAATTTATTTATTAGTAGCTTCCGTCTCGATTGGATACCTGGAAGAACCATTGATTTATTTTAAATTATTTTTTTAGATTAATTTATTTATTGGTAGCTTCCGTGTCGATTTGATATCTGAAAGAACCATTCACTTATTTTAAATTAATTTTTTAGATTAATTTATTTATTTGGAAGCTTTCGTACCGTTTTGGCACATGAAAGATCTTTTTATTTATTTAAATTAATTTTTTAGATATATAATATTTATTTGTAAGCTTTCGTGTCGTTTTGGCACATGAAATATCCATTCATTTATTTTAAATTAATTAATTTATTAGTAGCTTCCGTGTCGATTGTACACCTGAAATAACCATTGATTTATTTTAAATTATTTTTTTAGATTAATTTATTTATTGGTAGCTTCCGTGTCGTTTTGATATCTGAAAGAACCATTCACTTATTTTAAATTAATTTTTTAGATTAATTTATTTATTTGGAAGCTTTCGTACCGTTTTCGCACATGGAAGATCCTTTTATTTATTTAAATTAATTTTTTAGATTAATTCATTTATTTGGAAGCTTTCTTACATGAAAGATCCTTGTATTTATTTCTGAATTAATTTTTTATTCTAATTTATTTATTAGAATCTTTCGCCCTTTTTGCCTCTTTGAAAGTCCTATTTACTTTTTAAATTAATTTTTTATTTCAATTAACTCTATTTTATTTGTTTTGCATTATCATTTAAGATTTAAGTGCAAAAACTTTGGGAACTTCGTTACAGGGAGTAACCAAATTTAGATCTTATACCTAACACCTAAACAAACTTTCTATCATAATACTAAATTAGAACGAAGACAACTTGCCTTGTTATAATATGTTTTAAACTTTTTTTGGCTTTTGAAGTAATTAAAAATGTTCAGAAATGAATTCTCTAGTGTTTTCGATTGGAGTCAGTTCATACATTCACCCTACGTACATATATATTTCCGGAATGCTTTTGTATCTATAAAGCTATGTTTTATCTCGTTATTTATAGACATCCTCATAGGACATACAATTGTTTTCTCACATCCTTTGTCCTCGAACGTGTATTAGATTGCTGTTTACACTAAAAGTGAACAGGATCTACTATTGGTCCCTAAAGTGAATGTAGCTGACTGATATAAGAAACCCAAATTTACCTTTTCGCTGCGAGCAACATTCTTTAAATTACTGCTTACTCAATCTACCTACACTGATTGCCTCATAAGTAATTGATATCGACTTCGATGTTTGACAAATGATCAAATATTCTTATTTTATTACATCTAATGGTTATATTTAATGCACATTTTATAAGTAATTGTAATAGTATTGTATATAAATTTTAAACAAAACATTCCCTATATCTATGATATGATCAATTGTAAGAATATTTATTTCATTCTTTACCATTTACAGAACAATGTTTAAATTGTAACTTAATTTCAATCCTATTGGCCTATCTTCAGAAAAATAAACTATTAATTAATGGGGAAAACTTTAGTTAGTAGAAATGAATGGAACCAGCAGAAGAAACAAATAAACAGTTGATCATCTCACAAAACTCATTCAACAAAAAATAAGAGAAACTCGATACTATGCAATAGTGGAAAGAATTTCAAGTTAAACAGAGAAGAAAATGTACGAACTATTAAGAAAAATGGGATTTCATAAAAAAAATCGTCTACACACAATCGGAAAAGTTTGAAGAACTCCCAAGGTGTCTTCAAAATGTTTGTTGAAGACACTTGTGACGAAGACAATCTATGGAAATATATACGTCTTATCATACGAGGATAAGGGAAAAGAGAAGGAAGATGAATTGAGAAGTAATTTACCAGGGAGCCTAACCATTATTTTTTGTTCCGGTACGGAGAAAAGGTATCGGTTCAGTTCCGGTTTTCGGTTCAGCTCATATTTAAATATTAGCAAATTAATATTAATATAAATACTCCCACACAGTCCATATCCTTTAGCTTAAGGTGCTCACATATATAATTAAAATGTCAAAGACGAATATTTCCTCATACCAGGGCAGGAAGCCCTTTGAATTATTTTTATTATTTTTATAACAATAAAGACTTAAAAACAAAGTTGTAGCAATTTAATGCATACAACGAACATAGAAAGGTGGAGTGTCCGAAATGTGGCTCCGATGTGATGCCGGAGATCGGCGGAGTGAGCTCAATGCTGCGTTAAAATGAAAGAAGAACAGAATGACTCGGGGGAAGATGGAGTAACAGGCGAAATATTAAAAATGGGAGGTAATGAACTAGAAAGATCCACTATTAGTCCTCATGAACAAATACCTAACAGAACAACAGATACCAACACAACAGCCCAATGCCGAAGTCATCTTATTATTCAAAAAGGTGATTGTACGGGCATAGAAAATTACCGGCCCATCAGTTTGCTATCTATCTTATACAAACTGCTCGCGAGAATAGTCATGGGTCGCCTGACGAGTAAATTTGACTTCTACCAACCAGATGAACAACCGGGATAAACATTTTATACCTGAATTTCATCGACTATCAAAATGCCTTTGATTCAATTGAAACATGGGCAATATTGGTGGAAGTGGAGAAGGCACGTATTGAGGTTTGATACTCCGATCTTATTCACCACATCTATGAGAGTACTACTCTCCAAATATAGAAGATCACCTAATCACAAGACGGATCTCAATCTAGAAAGGGGTCCGTAAAGGAGACACAACTTATCCTAAATTGTTCATCCTAGGTCCAGAGGACGTTTTTATAAATGGGAAGTAAAAAGCATAAATATAGACGGCATATACCTGAGCCATCTAAAGTTCGGCGACGATATCGTCATCATGAAATGCAACCCAGAGATCTGAAGATCATGCTTGAACAACTAAAGAAGGAGCCAATAAAGGTGGGCGCCTGAGTCCAATATACGATTAAACAAAAACACTGGAAGTGGTTGAAAGCTATACATACCTCGACAATAACATCAAAACAGACGAAAGAAACCAGACGGCGGAAGTAACTAGGAGAGTGGGGCTTCCTGGAAACTTGGCTTCATCCTCAGGTATCGAACAATCTCTATTAGCTTGAAAAGAAAGGTATAGAAGTCATGGGTGCAGCCTGGAAACAAAACATTCACACAAAATAGTACCAACAGACTTCGATTGTGTACGGAATCGAGTGCAAAACGAACAGATTCAAAGACGCATTAAGGTGACGAATGTAATAGGATGGATTGCCAGCTTGAAATGGCGTTGGAGAGGACACGTCGCAAGGCAGGACGAGACGATATGGCAGAAACGAATCGTCCAATGGAAACCAACGACCACAAAGAGGAGCCTGGGAAGACCGAACCTGAGATGAGTGTATGATATTTAGAAGGCCGCAGGAAAGAAGTGGCTACGGACAGATCCGACAGATCGGCATGAAAAAGGATGGAAGAGGCCTATGTCCAGGAGTGGGCGATGACAGGCTTAAGGATAAGAAGATTACATTATATTCTGTTCTCATAAAGTTTAGAATTACAACTTGTAAATCTAAAATGAGAACTTGTGCCTACTACGGATCTAGTGGCCATATTATAGAATTAATGCATACAATAAAATAAATTTTATCAGCGAAAACTGTTTCGTGAATCGAATAAAAAAACCGAACAAATTATCGGTTTGGGTCCCGTTTTCGTTCCGGCAAAAATAACTGGTGTTTTTTCAGTTTTCGGTTCGGTTCCGGTTCGGGTTCGTGTAATTTACTAACGACGATGAAACTCTTCCAGAAATAAACATAATTGAGCAAAACACCAGGAGTAAACTCAAAATGCTTCCAATCGCCACAATATAACATCTGATTGAAATAATTAAGATAATCAAATGCAGACACTAGCCACAAAATTGGAAGAATGCAACTATAATCGTGATTCTAGAGAAGGAAAATAATTCGTTTAAACTTTCAAGAAGACCAATTAGCGTTATCAATAGTCTGGCAAAAATAATAGAAATAGTTCTCTTGAAGCAAGCTTGCGGCCATACAATAAACAGTAAATTTGGAAAAAATTCTATAAGAAACTAAGGAGATATGGAAAAAGCTTTTGAGAATTTACGGAAAGATGAACTCATAGTTAATATGTGGGCGTATAAGTTCCAAACAGAACATATCAAAAGCATTAAATTATGTTTAAGCAATAGAATATTTCATATTAACGTCTGTTCAGAAACATCCTCAAGAATAATTGCGAAGGAAGACCTACGACACGACTCACCCCTCTCTTCCATTTGTTTTCCAACATTTACGTCAGCAGTATTCCACCATTTGATCGTTAAAATCCTGCAAATCGCTGATGACACACCTGTTGTCCCAAAACACCCCAATCGGATAGCAGCAAGAAAAATGTTTGAAAAACGTCTACTTTGTATTTCAAAATTTTGTAAAAATGAGATCAAAGCCGAAAAAACCAAAGTCATCAAATAAGTAATAGGAAGAAACTCCAAAAGTTCCAGTACATTTCCAAGGAACAAAAGTAAAACTCGAAAGACTGTCTAGGTTTTATAGCAAGCTTGACTAGATGATACACTTGAAATGCAGAGATCATGACAAGTAAAACCGCTTGGAAACTCTACATCATCCTAAGATACGATTCCAGCCTATCAAATCAAAGCTAGAGATGATATTCTGAATACCATTAAGAGCAAAAATGAGAAGGTTAAGAGGATATCTAGAGGGTGGCCCAAAGCATGTAAAGAAGTGCGCATTGAGAGTGTCCCATAGCATTCTCAAGCGGACAACGCACACAATTGCTTCAGAAGGTAAAAAAGGGGTTAACAAAAAATGTACTTGATTGATGCAGTCAATCAAAACTTCTCAGAATTTTCTTTATCTACATTATCACTATCATTATCACTATCATTACTACACCCCCAATTTTCTGCTTCTTACCCAAAGGGATCTTTAAATGTTTTTTGTAATCCTAATTCCGGAAAAGTTGCAAAATCATGAACTATCAAACTATCAACGTTTTGTAAACTATTAAATTTATTACAGAATTTGATCTTACTAAAGCAGTATCGTGATTATGCTACAATTAGCTAGCTGGAGGACTCTTCTGATGTGTGCATTTTGCAGTGGCATCTTGCGTAACTGAACGCCTCGATGGGCGTGATTTGAAGGAAAGTTCTGCTAAAAATATTAGGAAGTTTAGAGCTACGACTAATGGAAAAGCATTTTTGATGTGTTGGAAATCTTCAGGGTGAATATTACGCTGCTCATCTGTCGAAAATCTATCAAAACATAAGTTTTCTCACCTATCAAAGTAAAGCGTAAGCGGAAATCGCTAAAAGAGCTACCCCTGTAATTGACGAGGCAGCCAATAAGAATAAATCATATGTTAAATTGACGAGTTTCACGGAAGTGAATCCGCAACTCAATGCAACCGGAATCAAGTTCATATATTATTTCGGGGGATTGAAAAATATACCCCCAAAACTACATTTTAATTTGATCAAAATTTTGGGAGCCTTTAATTTATTAAAGCCAACGGATCGACTTTAATAAAATAAGTAGGGCTCATGAATTAATTAAATAAACTGCAAATAATACAGCACAAGGCTTTTAACAATGTATTTTGATCTACAAAAGTAATCGATTGACAATAAAATAATTACATAAACAGTTACAATTAAATGGGTTTTAATAAACGCGGAGTAATAATAAAACACGTATTTATCTGATTTTACTTACGTCGTAACACAAATGACAACATCCACTCAATTCAAAAATCCATAGTTAAAGACGGAAATAAAATAAAAGTTTCTAAGAATATATCAAAGGAATAATTTAGTACGACACTTTACTATAATTCATATTCAGTTAGCGTTATCACAATAAACGTATATTAATTAGAATGTATTTATCAAATACAAAATCAAATTAGTTATGCAAAAAATAATCTACATGATTTATTCAAGAAATAAAAAGACTGAAAGGTGTTCGAGTTCCCCAATTAAGTTTGTAATAAAATATAATTTCAACTTACATTTTATATTTCAATCACATTTTTCACAATAAATATGAAGTTTAAAATTACGTATACTCCACCTAACCTTTTAGTACTGAAGTGTAATATAAATCTGAACGTAATGCCGCGAGCTTAATAATATTTTAGCTTATTCAAGGAAATCGATTGTGCTGCCATCTACGGGGTATCTGGCGTCACGAAAACTCGCTTTATCCCACTCCTACTTATTCAAGTACTTTTACAAATTATATTTATTGTGCTCTCTTTAATTATTGGACGTAAAATCTTAATAATTCTTCAGATTTCTTCTGTCTTCAAAACCTCTGCTTGCAATAAAATTTCCTCTTCAGCTCCACAGATATCTCAAGGCTAATAGCCACGAGCTCTTCAAGTGCGCTTTATTGCACGTGTAATGAAGTAATTAATGCTCTGTTAGTATTTATTACAAGATTTACAGAAAGTTAATGTATCTAATACCATTCTTTTGGCAAAAGTATATATTAAAAAGTTTAAAGAAAGTGAATTTATTTAACATCTTTCTTTTGGCGTTAAAATATGATATTTGCGTTCGCGTCTTGGTCTTAAACATCTGCGATTTTTTTCGTCATTAAATTTATATATTCTATCCGAATAGAATTAAATTTGATTAGTCAATTTATATTATAGTAGAGGATTACTTTTTACATTAATTAATTTACATGTGACATGTTATCCGATAATAAATGTTATAAATATTAAAAATGCGCAGATATTAAATTTTTGAACTTCACAATGTTTAATAGGTTTGGACGATTACCTGTATTCTATATATCTCTTATTACTTTGGTAATTGGACGTTTGATGAATCTCTTATTTGCGTCCTGGATAATTGTTTTCCTTGCTGGTTGCTTGATTGGTTATTTACCTTCTCTCACTATTTACCAAGGACCACTCGTTATCGCTATGGAAATATCGAAAAATGAAGACCGAGCATATATTTCCATGTTGCAGTGTCTTGGTTGGACCGTGGGTCTTTGCATTATGCCTATAATTATGTGGATGTTTGGAGGTTCTTGGATACCATTTGTTTTAGTTACAACATTACCATGTGGAATATTTTTATTTCTCGGACGGTATGTGATTTGTTTTAAATTAAAATGTCTCATTAACTTTAACTAATTTTTATGTAACATATGGAGCAGTTATCTAATTGAATCGCCTAGATGGTTGGTCAGTAAAGGTAAATATCAAAGGTGTGTGAATGCTCTCCATAAAATCGCTAAGGATAATAAGGGTAGTGTACCTGATGATATCGAAATATTACTCGAGAAAATCAATCAGAATTCGGACGAGAAAAGTTATGGTATCTTAGGCTTAGCTTCCAATTGGAGATTAGCTAAGAATACGCTCGTTCTAATTATAGACTGGTATGTTCTAATGCTTTAGAGTAATAACGTTTTACATAAATTAGTTTATACTGCCACCTTCTAACATAAAATGTCCGTACTATTTAATTAAATAAATAACCCTGTGTACACATCTTAAGCTCATGGGACACTGAATGCTCATGATTACCTTCAGCTTATGAGCTTTTTTTTAATCGAGGTTTCAAGTGCATGAAGTACTGGAAGACCCACCCCAGTCATAGGCCTGGTCATACCCCCTAAACCATTTCCTCGACGACTCTACCAAACCCGTGACACCGGATATGCATTTCATGGGGGCGTGGAGTGATGTTGTAGTCGCTTACGTATAGCACAATGGTCTCCTCAGTTCAATAATTATTCGAAAGTCAGTTGTCTGTAGCAGTACTACTTCTGGTACCTCTTACTGGGAGCTTGATGAGGGCATCCTATTTTTCTGTCTACTTTCTTTTTCTTTCATCACTTCTTTATTGTATGACTCTACGGCATTCCAGGAATCCTTATCTCTAAGCATGATTTCGCCTAGCTTTTTGGAGATATCTATCTTCCCTTCTACCCTTTCCATTGTTTCTCGTTGCCTCGACCTGGTCCGACAGTATAGCAAAGTGTGCTCAGCGTCTTCTTCACAAAGGATAAAGTTGTGGATGCAAGGGGAAGGAAATTCATAGAATGGGTGGAAAATGAATAGTTAATGGTGGGTAATGGTTGTAGAACAGGAGACAGACTGGAAGAAATAATATTTATAGAACCTGGGGGAAGGATCTGTTATTGGCTTTGTAGTAATGAATGAAAGAGCGAGTGGATTTCTTGATAAATTGAAGATAGGAGAAAGAGTGGAAGCAGATCACTTCCTGATCGAAACAGAATGGAGGCTAAAGTGGTATTCGGGTAGAGAAAAAAAGGGAAGGATATAAAGAAAAAGGAAAATAGTTTTAGATGGGATAAAAAAGAAAAAAAGAGAATTTCAGGACAGATTACAAAATGAAAAATGGGAAGAAATGAAAAATAAAGGAAGTGATGCAGGGGATCATAAGGAATATGAAACACCAGAAGAAAGATGATAGAAAGAGAAAAAAGGAGGAATGGAATGGTTTTGATGAGTGGAATTCTGAGAAAAAATAAGTAAGGAAGGTATTTAGGAGTGTGAGAAAAGGGGAATAGGACTGGAAAGAGTACAACAATGCAAAAAGCAAACTAGGAGAAGTTAAAAAAAGAAGTACAGACGAAAATAAAGGATTGAAAGGTTAAAGTGCGAAAATGATATATGGAAATATTTAAGAATAAATGGGGCAATAGGTAAGGACAGAAAAGAATGCATAATAGGCATAAATGAGTTGGAGAATAAATGAGCCAATATGAGTGAGGAGATAAGGATTTGAGAATTAGGATGAATTGAAATGGTGCGGATGAAAATGGGGATGATATTACGGAAGAGGAAAAATGGGGAAAGGGAATGTGGAAGACCCAGATGGGATTCCATGTGAAGTTTGGAGATGCCTGAATCAGAAAAGCATTGATGCATTAGTGAATGGATTGAATTGAAAGGAATGGACAGGAGAGGAATGGAAAACGGGGAAATAATCCCGATGTACAAGAGAGGGGATAGTGCGCAGGTGGAGAATTTTAGAAGGATTAGTATCATGAATGGAGTATATAGATTGTTTTGAAGAATTATGAATAAGAGAATTGTGAGATATATGAATGAGAGCATGGTGTTGTCGAATACCCAAAGTAGATTTATAAAAGGTAGGGGCACAACGGATAATTTCGTAATGCTAAATTACATTGTAAATCAAGAGTTATGTATAGACAAGACAATGTATCTACTGTTTGTGGATCTACAGGCAGCTTTTGTGAGAGAGAAATTATGGAAGAGAATGAAAGAAGTGGGAATGCCATGCAGGGGAAAGCATGTAGGGGCAAAATTAAGAGCAAGAATGGGAAATTATGTGTTTAAATGGTTTGAAGTATGGAAGGGAGTGAGACAAGGATATCCAATGAGTGGGAGCCTGTTCAATATTTACATATCGGATTTGTAGAATGTATTGAGAAAAGGGCAGATTGGAGGTGTATTGCTTGGGAAAGAGAAGGTGTGATCACTTGGATATGCGGATGATGTCTGTATGGCGTAAACGAGAGAATAAATGATTGAAAGGGTGAATAAACCTATCAAAAAAATAGGGTTATAGATGAATGTGGACAAGTGATGGTATTTGTTAATTCTCGTATATGTTAGTTCTATTTCCTTTTGGGCTTACTCTAGGTTTACTTGAATTGTCCTGGTGATGTGTTCTATTGCTGAGTCTATATCGCTACTAGTTTTTGACTGTTTAATTCCAGAATAATTCTGTATAAGGTATGAGTATTTTGTCTCGTTTGTTTTCTTCCTCTTTTGTTTCGCATCTAATAACTGCGAAACTAAATTCTACTGTTACTAAAAAGTGATCTGTTCTAAAACAAATGGATAGAGCTACATCAGGTTATAGATTTGACAAAGTAAATAAAACTATGTGTGTGAAAAATAGAAATATAATAACGCAAGTTCAATGTTGACTAATTGTGACACTGTGATGCAGTTCGTCACTATACTACTTTTCTTATTCTAACACAAGACGCAAAATGCGCCTGAGTAACGCTTGATTGAGTCGGTCCTTTTCTTTGAAATTATCTGGCAGGGATATCCTTGGGGTGTGTTGCATGTGGACAATGGCTCTCTGTGTAGCCGACGGCTGATGGGCGTAGCTTGAGAGAAACTTGTGCTAAAAAGCTTGGGAAAGCATTAGGAAAACGACAATTGCATCTGTGTGCTAAATGCTCGCTTTCGTACCAATGTGGTAGTTGCGTTCGCGTCTTAAGCTCTTTCCACGGCATTGGTTTTAAACATCTACGTTTTTTCTCTCGTTCATTAAATGTTTATATGGCTAATTTATATACTATATCCGAATTGAATTAAATTTGATTAGTCAATTTATATTACATTAGAGGTTTATTTATTACCTAAATTAATTGAATTAATTTACATGGGATATGTTATCCGATAAAATATATAAAACCTGTTATTAAAGTTTCTTAATTTATAGTACAAATTAACAAATTGATAAATAATGATCTACTATTGTATTATTACTCGTACTGTCCGAGTAAGTAATGATACAATACATATATCATTTTTAATAATACAATATTACTTATATATTTAGGGCTTGTACATTATTTGTATATATGATGATAACACTAAGTGTTGACAACCTCGAGGGAAACCCATATGTAAATTACTTCTTTCAAGCATTATTCGAATTTCCTGCATATCTATTGGGCAAATACGTTGCGGATAAATTTGGTCGGCGATGGTCTACGGCTGCTTCGTTTCTAATCACCGCCGTTGGCAGCTTCATACTTTGTTTTACCATTGGAGGTAGGAGGTTTTTTTTTTATTACTTTAAAAATCTTTTTATGAAATATAAAACAACAACTTCATTTTACTAACCATAAAAAAATTTTGACAACACAGGTTTTTTAACTTCTTTCTCTCCACCTTCATCGAATAATTATGTTAATGATTATGGTTGGCGTACTTTTCCCTCTCGATCTGCAATGAGGCATTTCGGTGGGTCGAATCTTTTTTTATAATGATTTTATTGTTCAGTTCCCCCTTATCTCCATTCTTTCAGCAACTCCATATTTCGATGGATTTTCAGGCGTTCAATCATTTGTAATCTCCTCTCGGTGGCTAATTCTTCTATATTAGGAGATTTTAAAGCTTCCTTTAATTTTGAATTATAGATGGACTATGGTGCATTCAAAAATCTTCGCAGAAGTTTATTCTGAGCAATTTATTGTACTTTCTGTTGCACGGCAACACAATTCACAGCCAAAATTATTTGCAACCGGAAGATGCAAGTCATTATTATCTTCAGTCATTAGTAGATTTCATAGATAATTTTAAATCAAATTTCTAAAGCGGGTACAATTTTTCTAGCTATTGCTTTGGTCCTACCACGTCACACAATTTTCAATTCTTTTTCTTCTTGGAGTTGATATCTTCTTGATTTCTTCTTGGAGTTTATTGTGAATTCTTGTTCTTTCAAATTCTGTTGGATCTCATTTGAAATATTTTCAGGAATACCACATAAAACAATTTTCAATTCTTTTTTTCTTGGAGTTGATATCTTCTTGATTTCTTCTTGGAGTGGATTGCGAATTCTTGTTGTTTCAAATTCTGTTGGATCTCATTTGAAATAATTTCAGGAATACCACGTAACACAATTTTCAATTATTTTTCTTCTTGGAGTTGATATCTTCTTGGAGTTGATTGTGAATTCTTTTTCTTTCAAATTCTGTTGGATCTCATTTGAAATATTTTCAGCAATACCACGTAACACAATTTTCAATTCTTTTTCTTCTTGGAGTTAATTGTGAATTCTTGTTCTTTCAACTTCGGTTGGATCTCATTTGAAATATTTTCAGGAATACCACGTAACACAATTTTCAATTCTTTGTCTTCTTGGAGTTGATATATTCTTGATTTCTTCTTGGACTTGATTGTGAATTCTTGTTCTTTCAAATTCTGTTGGATCTCATTTGAAATATTTTCAGGAATACCACGTAAAACAATTTTCCATTCTTTGTCTTC
>WYDF02298334.1:0-29281 GCA_009867245.2 Adranes taylori
ATTACATTCCTATAAAATTATAAAGAATCCATATATTTTGCTTGTCTAATAACATACGATTCTTTGGACTTTTAAATGTGTAGACCAGTGAAGAATGCTGAGTTTGCATTCAACCCAAAACAATTTTTAATATGTGAAATTGTTATACTACTTTTATTCCGTAAATTAAATGATTGTTTGTTAATACATAATAATAATTTGCTTTAGCGTTAAAGACATTAAATTATTTCTAGATGATATTTTTTCCGGAATTTATTCTAAGGGGATTTTTAAGGGTTGACGGCATGCTTAAAAATAATATTATACAGTTGAAAACTAATAATATGACACATAAAATTATATAATACATTTAAATAATTAATTTCATTCTATGACTAAATGGTACAACAGGACATATATTGTGGTTGGGAATATCTGATAGAATAGAAAACGCCTACCGCGGTTCCCATCCTCCAGATATCCCCTGTGTGTAAACACTTCGTACAACAAATGCTTTCGGAGAATTATCTGTGAGTATAATCATCTGTGAGTAGTGTTCATTCCCCAGATAATTCCACCTGTTCTTCCTTTTCACTGTATATATCTAAATCATATACGTAGCCTGTCTTGGAGTCACTCCTGAATTTGATTCCTCGTTTCACGGGCTTCATACGAAAGTATTGTTTTAATGCTAAACTTTAAAATTTACCATACTTTTGTGAATTGATTGACAACTTGCATCTGATCTAGCTCGTTGAAATGTATACTTTAAGCATTTCATCACTTCCTCAATATAATGGGTTTTACTACAACCATCTGTAAATTAGGAACGTTGAAATATAATTTCGACATACTAAATTTAAAACTATCTCATGAAATTGCGTATCTTATGGATGTTTTTCCCATTGACGGATGCTGGGACCAATAGTGACTCAACCTGGGTAAGACATTATAGCTCATTACAAACATTACACCAATAACCAACATTATTTCGGAATAATCCGAAGTTTTATATGATTCTTTTTTTCTAGTATATGCATCCTTTCATTAGTACATTGAATTATTTACATACATAAACTCGTAGGAAAGAACTTCATAAATACATCAATTTCTTTCGAGAAGTATCTCGGAACTTTTATACGCTGATAGTTTCCCCCGTTGCATGTAATCTGCCAAAACGTCAGACCAAATGATTGCTCCCCAATTGGGGTCTAAGTTTTCGTCGACTTCCTCATCACTTGAACATTCATTGATAGTGAACTCGAATTATTTGAGTTTGCTTCTTCATTTTGGTCTGATTGTTTTCCTCTTTATAACTGTCACATTCTGATTCCTTCCAATTAGGGTCATCATCACTTCTTTTTCTTAAAGTGTCATATCCATGTAATGAATGTTGGCGACAATTCTAGCATATTCGTCACGGTCTTGTGCGGCACTGAAGAATGTGAGGGCATCAAGACCAGTCCAATTTCTTATAAATATTGTTTCCTTTGGATACCACGTTTTCTTTTCCGATTTTTCCTTCCATGATGAGCTTCAGGAATTAGTATTTGATATTTCGGAATGCCCAAGTAAGCCGATTTTCTTCTTTTAATAATTTGTAACAGTTCTCTCTTTGCTTCCATACGTCCTAGGACTTCAGCGTTAATTATATAATCAGTCTACGAGATTTTTAGTAGTCTCCTAAACAGCCCCATTTCAAACGCCTCTAGTCGGTTCATAGTGTTAGCCTTAAGGTCCAAGTCTCTACACCATAGAGCAGCACTATGGAGTATACGGAGCCTTTTATAAAACAATAACGCTTTGATTGCACAATAGGGTTCGCAAATTTATAAATGCTGTCCTAGCTTGTTCAATCCTGCTCCGCATCTGTGTCTGGACCCAGGTCCTCTGTTATCCAGCTGCCTAAACTTAGAGACCTGTTGGATCTGTTTGCCATTCAGCGAGATGTTCAAATGTCTACTAAGTCGGTCTCTGCTTACCATCATAGTTTTTGTTTTTTCTACGTTGATTTTTAAACGAAGTCATTCTCCTTTAGCCGATATTCTGTCAATAAGGCGTTGCAGCAACCCCTGGCTTTCTGCAATGATAACCGTATCATCCGCATAACGAAGGTTGTTGGCTGGCTGCTCATTAATTTTTGTACCGTCGTTCATTTAGGACACACTCAAAAATGGACTCTTGCCTTACACCTTTTTCAATCGGAAAACTTTTTGTTATTTTGTTTCCTATTTTCACTGATGTTGATTGATTTATGTATATATATGTTATGAAAGCAAGATCTTTATCATTTCCTCTTGTAGGGACCCTATTAATTTTTAATGTTTGACACTGTCGAAGGCCTTCTGGTAGTCTATGAAGCGTAGGCAGACGTCCTCTCGCTGATCTCGACATTTTTGAAGTAGGACGCTCAGACTAAAGAGAGGTTGTCGTGTACCAAACCCCTGTCTCAGTCCAAACTGTGTTGGGCCGATTTCTTTTTCGCATCTGCTATAAATTCTCCTGTGGATTATTCTCACGAACAGCTTTAAGACCTGGCTCATTAAGCTGATTAATCGAAACTGATCGCAGCGATTAACATTTGGCTTTTTTGGAATAGGCACAAAAATTGAATGAAGCCTGTCTTGTGGAATTTTGCCCTGACTCGTATATGTCATTGAATAGTTGCACCAAAACCTCAATATTTTCATCGTCTAGCAACATCACTGGCCCTGGTGTTTTTCTTGCTTCCCTTATTTTATAACTTTTAGGACTTCTGATTCTAGTATTGTTGGGGCCGTTTCAACCGGATAAGTACTTAAAAAAAGTTCTTTGACTGTGTCCAATGGACTGTTTTCACTAAATTGTTGCTGGGTATGCTCTTTTCAGTAATTTAATAGGTTATTAGGATCAACGATGCATTGTTATTATCATTGGTGATAATGTTTATTATATAAGATTTTGTTCGACCTGTGGTTTGTTTTACCAATTTGTGGATATTGAAATTCTCATGTTTTTCATTCATTTCCTCTTTTTCTATGTACCTTTCTTGCAGCCATTGTTCCTTAGCTTTACATATCTCCCTACTGATTTGTTTGTTATCTCCCTCCTGAATCTCTTTGTACTTATTTTGATCTACGTTCTTATATGTCCTACGTTCAACTATTAGCGACACAATATCTAGTCAGTCATCCATTTCTTCTTCTTATTAATAGGTGATTATATCGTTTGCATTGGCGACTATCACATTTCTTAAACTGCTCCAGGTATCACTGACATCGGCTGGATGTTCAGATGAGTTTCTTATTTTGGCTACTGCCTCATTTATTTTTTCTCTTGCCGTCGTTCTTTTCTCGTCTGTCTTTAAGTTATTTATGTCACTTTTCTTCTTAGATGTTCGTCTCTGTTTCTTCAGTCTTATCTTTAGTGTTCCCACTACTGGATTGTGATTTGATCCAATGTCAATAGCAAGGGATATAAGTAAAAAGTCTAATAAGTAAGAAGTCTATTTGGTTGTAAAGTGTAATAAGTAAAGTATCGCTTCTTTCGTTACGGTCCCCCAAGCCAAAATCGCAGACTCCTTTTCTACTCGTCCCTCGGCAATCTTGGCAGTAGTCGCCCATTATAATCAGAACTTCATTCGTCTTGACCAAATTCAGCAGCTCTTTGATCTCTTTGTAAAGCTGTATTATTTTGTTGTCAAGTCTGTCTGTCGTTGGATCATAAATCTGTATGATTTTAAGATCCTTGGGATCAACTTCTAATTGTAGAAGGGCAGTCCTAGCTGAATAAGATTTAGATTTTCATTTGTGCTATGAATCCAACCCCGTTGTAGTGGTTAGGTTGGTTGTTTCCAGAGTAGTAAAGTGTTGCTTTTTCAGTTTTACATGGACACAGTTCGGCCATCTGATTTCAGTGAGGCCCATTATATCTATTTTGTAGCGTTCCATTTCTTTAATTAAATTATCTAGCTTACCGGTAGTATATAGACTTTCAAGTGCCTAATTTAAGTTTTGAATGCTACGAGATGTCATCATCACTACCTACTGCAGTAAAAAGGTACATCTTCACTGTCTGACATATCTGTATAGTTTTCAGCTGATTCCTCAAGTTCCTTCTCAGTGAAGGGTCTTTTTCGGTCCTTTCTTCGAACTTTCATGCTTTATGAGACTACTGGGATACATAATGCCTCGAAAAAAGACTGTTAGGATATTATATTCCACTCTTTGAAATCGGGTACATGATACTTGTAAATTTGACGAAACAAGTTATCTTTACTCAATATTTTTGAAAACATATCTTCATATATCAATTCCTGTTCTATTTCACAAAAAAACAACGTGTAAAAACATTCAAATCCTCTTGCACAAGACTTACGTGTAACACAACCACGTTAAAATTTTAAGGTTATGTACAACTTTGCGGGAAATTTAAAGTATATGTATTACGGGTATAAATATATAAAATAAGTATATAAAACGCGTCAATACTATGTGAATTTGGGAACAGATATCCCAGCAGTTTATTGCAAAACAGTTTGGGATATATTGTCCCGTCAGTACTCAAAGGGTTAAACGTTTTCATCTGACTATCGTATAATATAGGTCGTACGAAATATGTAAAAATGTCATATTTCTAAAATGACCTGTTTTTTCATGTTTTTGAAAAGCATTGTGTATTCACCAAAAAGTCTGATAACACTAATCCAACGTGCAAATGACGCTTGAACGACATAATATTAAATTATATATTCATACATTAGGATTAAATTCATAAAATTATCAACATGAGTCATAGCATTTTGTTGAACTCTATACATATTTATCAATATTTCTTTAGCATAGGTAAGTTAGAATAATATAGTAATTTGGGCTATGGAATCTAATTATGAGAAAAAACATTTTAATAAATCGTTGTATTTAAGCGATTCCAAATTCTTTGCGTTGACACTAATACTTCGACTAATAGCTTACTTATTATAATATTTTAATTCACACAGAAATCCGACGATTTATAAAATAATACTCTCTCTTGAATCGAAAACGATTAAATATATTTAAAAATTATTTCACAAATGATTTAATCCCAGATACGAGTTTATACGCGTTTCTAACAAAGTAACTGGGTATTAATTAAAAATTTTAAATTAACAAACTTATCCAGCATGGATAATAGATAAAAAGAAGCGATAGGTTGTAGTGTATCTGGAAACAGGTTAGTTGACTTAACAGTTTTAATGTAAAATGAATGGGATTTAAAATGATCGGCAAAATATGAGGTCAATCTTAACTTCTAGAATCGGGTAATGGAAGTAGTAGGTTTGAGATATGGTAATTGACACCATATATGTCTAAATATAAGACATGAGAGATAGAAGAAGATACACTTCTTGACAGATACAAAGATATTGGACTGGGATCTTTTCCTTTTTCAGGATCGACCCACGCAGGTATTCCTTGCACTGAAAATTGTTACATTAAAATACAGTCTTGTATACAGTCTTCTCTATATTATGTACAACTAGAAGAATTAGACTAAATACTTGTAATGTTTTTCTATGCTATTCTGTGCGATATGTTTTTCTATGCTAATTGACATAGAAGAACAAGCATTAGACTCCATGAGAACAGTAGACAAAGATACTGCTGATATAAAACCATCAACGTCTTCGGACTCCATAAAATGTCAACCAACATAATCCATTTATCGTACATACAGCAATTCTCCAATCATGATGCTAAAACGTATTGGTGAACTGACTAAATACTTGTAATGAGTACTGATGGATCTCTACCTCTGATGGACTATAATAAGTTTCTATAACATATAATACTTGTGCATAATATAATTATTTTATCTAGTCGGGCTGATTTTTCAAATCCGGCTCATTATACTATTATGCTACACGTAGGTGAATAGGGATCGCAATAAAACATTTATTTTGTGGCTACAAGCATTTTTTTCTATTATGCTTGCCTCAAATATTCTGGTTTTTATTACTTCAATATTTATAATAAATGATATGACTTTAATCGCGCTCGTTAAATGACTGACATATCATGTGAATTTAATTATAATGCAAAGTAGTTAAGACGACTCTCTTCATTAGAAAAAGCAAAGATAACATTTTAGCGAACTAGATATGAACTATTATTTGTTATAACTGATCTTCTGGAACTTCGAATGTATTGACGAAATATGATCGGATTAGAATGGCGTGATGCGGGTTCGCTGTTGATGATGATGATGAAGGAATCGTCCGGCCAATGCGTGGAATCGGAGATGCGGAACTGGGTCGTCGAGTGAGAGGAATGTTGTTGCGAGTGCAAGCGAATGGAGATGATCTGGCTGTTGGAGACGGCTTAATTGCTTAGCTTGGGTGATGTAGATTTGTTGGTCGCGGCATTTCCATTTGCTTTGTTGACGCCGGCCCTCTCCCGGTTGTATCGAAGACGTAGGCTGCAGTGAAGGGTTTATAACATATTTATGAGTGAGCGAAATGAGTAAGAAGATAATGATAAGAATATATATATATATATATACTTGTCCTAATGTTTATAGAATTTATTACTGACTTCGATGAATTTTATTTAATTTTAATTAAAATAAGCGACTTGTTGCTGGCGGTTACCTGAGCAAACTATACTTAATAATGCTCGCTTTGCAAAAAATAGGTCTGATTATTTAAAGAAGATTTTGTTAGTTGAAACGTGTGAAACGCTTGCTCGAAGGCACCTAGCACAAAGCCCAAAATGCGGCTGAGCTATGTGGCTTTATATCAAACACTTGGCGTACATAAATTCCTAATGTACTTGAAGGTAGTGGAAGGTATTCGAAATAAATAAGAAATATTCGTTAAGCCATAAAATTTTCCGTTGCAACTAGAAAGCCATAAAAAAGAAAGGTTATGTTATAAGATAAAAAATATCTCTCCTTGAACTTAGTAGTACCTAGTATATACATACATGTACAAATTTATTTTGTTCAGCGTCTATGTGTAAATTAAAAGGTTGAAACACTTGCGTCTAAAATAAACGCACGTGTATGGAAGAAACCATAAACTACTTTCGTTGCTTGGACCCTAATATCTTTTTTTGTGCAAAAACGGACAATCTGAATATAGGAGTTCTGTAATACATACTGCATCAGTTGAGGTGACTATTGCGTCTTCTAAATATCTATATACATTGTTGCATCCTGCGAAAATCCTCTTGTTATACACCGCATAAATTTATTTGTTTTATATATCATTTATTACTTTTTGAATTATTTATCTAGCTAAATTTTATTGAATTAAAGAAATGTCACGTAGTTATATTCTTTCTTGGAATTATTAATTAGTTGATGAATATTATAATTTGCTTTTATTCATTTGTCGACTTTTCGGTTTGAGGCTGTTTAAGCTATAACATACTACTTTGACAAAGCTGTTTGGCTGGTACCTCTTCCTTCTTAAGCATCGGACCACGTTGTGTTAGTGTTCGTAACAATAAAAACTGTTGAATTGTAAGTCAAATCCTTCATAGATTAGATTGCTTCATAGATGCGAATAATGTGCATCAAATTGTACAATTATCTAGTACAATGTTTCTCAAACTGTGTGTCGCGATAGATTTCCAAGTGTATTCCAAGATTCTGGAAACATATTTAAAATTCCTAGGATTCTTGGGCTTCGACATTCTGAAATTTGAAAATAAATCAAACAAAATGTTCTTACATGATAAATCAAAACAAAAACGATTAACTCAAGTTTTCTGATATAAAAAGTGACGTACCGAAACACTTTATAAACGAGTGTATGTTTTTTATAATAAACTTTTACTTCAAATAAATTAAATAAATCCATTGTGACGCCACGGCACTAGTAAGAAACCAGTTCGTAATATAAAACCATAAATACAGTTGAAATGTATGATCGCGCTTTTGTATTACGCATTAAATAAAGACACAGCAATAACCGCAGAGAGATGGGTATATTTATTGTTTGCTGCTAGTTTACGTGTATTATACACACATTAGCAGTTGTAAAAGTGTGTGGTGGGGAACGCATGGAGTATTAATGTCCGTCCGTGAATAGGAAATGCTGTAGGAAACAACGAGTGCTTGTAATTGATATACATATTGGTCTGTCGTCGTAATAGACTGCTGTGGCTTCACTGAAATAAGCGTAGACTATCTGGGGATAATAATGAACGAATGAGTGGCTATACAGAGACCCGAAGAACAGAACAAATGTTGTATAGCGACTAACGCCTATAAATACCGCGTATTTGCATAGGATATTTTAGTTCATTTCATGAACTCGAAGCTCGACAAGCAGCCAGGAACCACCGACCAGCCAAGCCGAGATGTAAGCAGCAGCGACAGCCAGCGACCACCGCCGGATAAGTAAGCGTTTGGTGAGCATTTTCATATATTTTACACTGTCCTATTGTATGTATTTACGATAGTTTTGTTTTCTATTTCCACCTTACCTATTTCCTATACCGCTGGTGTGTATGTTTCTAAACCGTGTCCGCTTTGATTAGTTACAGTTGCTCAGCGAACTTAACGCCGGTGACCGGTGTTGAATGAACTATAGTGGACTCTCTTTACACCTATCTCTAGAGTATATGTGGCTAACCATTGGAACGGCCCAGGTTAGTTAAAGGCGCTCAGTGATCTTAACACCTTTGTACGACCAAAATGTTGAATGAACTGTAGTGGTCTCCCAATATTCGTGCCCTCAGCATTATCAGAATGATTGTGCTAGTATAAACTCCCCACCTTATTGTATTATACCCCGATTTTACATGCTTCCCGCATGGTTGTTGTTTTGTTATCATATCACCGCACGTTTGTACTGTTTGATATCCACTACTTGTATGTAAGTTTTCGTATTGATTGCTTATTTGAGTTATTATTTGCTAACAGCCGTTATTGTACTACTGTTTGATTTGACATTTAATTTTGTATTTCTTTCTTTATTTATATTTTGAAGAGCAATATACGTGTTTTGTTAAATAGTTAAGGTTGTTTTACTAATTAGCAGTAACTTTATTTCAACTATCTGCAGATCACGAACTCCTGGGAAACTCACAAGACTCGTAGCGACTCAGGCCCTCAGTAAGCCATTGAAGACCGGAGGAACAACATCAGTTACAGCGTGCCATCTCACGTTAAACGGACCTGGCGCCCGAGAATCACGTTCCCGGAGGATAATATATTGTGTAATAATTAAGATATTTATTTGCGCCAATTGTGACTATCGTTAGGACTCCCCATTAGCAGCGTAGCGAGTGGGAGTCTGTCACAACCTTTCATCGCTATACTTACAATATTTCATTATTTTAAAATGGCGACTCTGGCTGCGCAGAACATTAAGTTTTGGGTTTAATTTTCTATTCCTTAACGCCTCGACTTCCTGTCTTCTGACGGATGAAATGAAGGGATTGATTAGTAGACCAACCGATAACATTATTGGCTGACCAGCCGATACGAATATCGGCTGCTGACTGCTTGCCTGTTTGTTGTCTCCCGCTAGTTGTTATTCTACCATCATTTCCGCTATACGTCTGATGCTATCTGTGGAATCGTTTTTCAACCTCTGGATCATCTTGTGCCTTGCGTCACTTTCGATTTCGTGAATTGGTAGAATTTTTAAACCCCACCATCAGTTGACATGGATGAATTTGTTTGGGTAATCAATCCATTTGCGATCAGTGAAGAAGTCAATGTGACGACCGAAGAGAAGGAGCAGCTGATTGAATTACGCAATGACAAATTCTATCAAACAATATTCACGAACACGACTTTAGAAGAATTCTGGCTTGCAATTATGAACGTTATCCTTTAATCAGTTTTATCGTAGTTAAACTCTGTTGCCATTTTCATCTTCTTGGTTCTATGAATTTGGCTTTTTGGCATTTACGCAAATCAAGTCCAGAGAGAGATTTCTCAGAATTGATGATGAGTTGCGCGTTTAGCTTGTCAACTTGGGAGTTTCCATGGAATATGATGTGTTTCCTTAACCAGGCACACCCATCACACTAAAGGAATAATGTACAAAATGGAATTTTTTTAATAAAATGAGTTAAAAATATTTTGGTGTGTCGCGAAAATTTTTGGATATTTTTAGTGTGTCTTTACCCAAAAAAAGGTTGAGAAGCATTGATCTACCAACTGAAATCAAATTAGTTGTTAATTACCCCACATTCAAGACAAGAATTTCTAAAATATTTCCCATATACTTTGCAAGATTTCTATGCATATAACATCTCATTTGGAGCTGCGAATATGTGATTATATGTTTTCTTTATACCTGTGTTTTCGTTTCTATAAATTCTAAAGTTCGTGTAAAGAATGGAAATTTATTTATGTAAATCTATTCATCCTTTTAAATGTTGCCATTTTTAAAAATTGTAAATCCTAAGTGTAAGTAATTTACGAACTTGCGACACGCAACAAGTTGGATACATATTCATATTTTTAAATTGCTCTTTTTTATTTTTTGTTATTTTAATGCAGAAATCTCCAAACAAACATTTTCTTCTTAGATATGTTGTTTCTATTTATTCTCCTATTAAATGCAATAGTAAGCAAAACCTTTGCACATTCAACCTTTGGCCATGGGTCAAGCATATTTTCATATCGCGCAGAGTCGAACCAAAACAAGTTAGTAATACTCCAAATAATGAGTAATACACGCGCCACTTTATACCATGTTTTTTCTGTATATATATATTTTTACTGATATTACTTAAATTATTTGCACAATGTATAAATTTTCCTGTATTTGCGTAATATACAATTTGACAATAGTGAATGTACCACAAATGAATATGGGAATCAGTTTAAAACTCACTAAGAAAACTGTATAACAAATCTGCAAGACCCTAGCGCCATCTCTGAACACGAGTGAATATTATAAATAGTTGCCCGAGGCTTAGCCTTTAGGGAAACTACATTACATCTTGTTTCGACGTAATGAAATTGTAACATGCTCCGTTGGGAGTCATGTCAGTTTAAGGTCATAGGATGCCAAAACTGTAGGAAGTCTATAATAATTAGGGAATAGTTGTATAGAGAAGTACTTACGTGATTGTAATGTTGGAGATTGGTGTAAAGGTAAACCTATTAAGTGAAGGCGAGTGATTGGTTTAATGGTAGTATTCAGGTACAATTCGGAAAGTTGCATACTTCTTACCTGAATAGTATTTCTTTGAAGTGCAGTGCTTTGGTTTAGTAGAACCTTTTATCTTTTGAAGTGATTATTTCCTCCTAGTATAATCCTGTGATTAGTGACCCATTATTGTGATTTCAATGTTGTTATTTGGAGAAGTCTAATGAACATTAATAAATAAATAAGTAGTAACTAAGTAGCACAGCATCCACATCTAACACCGTAGGAACCCCATTCAGACCCTGGTGCAGAGTTCCAAGGATCCCCCACCGCAGACATGGAAGGAACCCCAACGCAGGATCTAGTGCAGCGCAGTACCCAGAGCAGCGCAGGTAAAATTTTAATACATAAAGTATTAAAATTTTAAACGTAATGCTATTTAAATTTACTTCCAATACCGCTTTGGTTATCTTTGGTTAAAACATCTAGCTTTAAAAAAATATTATTTATTAATCAACATGAACGGTCACCACCTGTATGCACATATCAGCTTTTATTATTACCTAAAACAGTATACGCGGAGGCATCTAACACTGAATATACAGTTAATAGTACAGGAATCTCTAAATTTAGGCAACCAACAATGCTCATTGATAGGCAGCCAAGTATACAGAGCTGCTTTGTGTTCGTTGGCGAGCAATCGCATTCGAGAGCAAGAACGTAGTCTATATATGTTCGCGTTCGCGTGGTGAAGTATAGCATGGTGTATATATGTCGTGAGATGTTAGTGATCAGGTTCATGTCATAGTCCCCGTGAATCCTTTCTACTCGCGACCAAAAGCATGGTACCTGTACTAGTTGTGGTATTAAGGTTGTTTACATTACCTTGTGTAATTGAGAATTTTATCTTACATTATCTTGTGTAACTTTTGGTGTGAAAGTATCACACCAAAAGATATTGGTGTGATACTTTCAGTTGAATTTAACATTAACTACTTATATCTTTAATGTATTTCCCTGCGAAAATACCGATTCTGAGTTGGTGAAAATATATACTATTGTTTATGTTTAATATTGTAGGCGTATCAGCCTGATTTGCGAAGACGAAGAACTTCCCCTAGGTAGTTGAAGGGAGACCTGCTAGTTTTGCCAGCACTTGCTCGATATATAAATAAGTGTTTCCTGTAGTTTTTTTGTTGGAAAAGTGTATTTATAGGGGTTATCTCTAGTGTTCTTTCGTTGTTATTTCGGCGTTCGAGGAAGATTGTAGATTTTAGGTCATGAAATGATAGATATGAAGTCCGTTATGTTCCGAATTTTGGAATGCTACCATCCTGACGTTATTGGCAAGGTCGCTGTTTATGTCGACGTTTTTGGTTGGTAGTGTGATTAATTAAGTATAGTAGTGGGGAATTATTTTCGACAAGGCGGAAGAAGCCATCTTGTCCTTGTCCGTTGACTTGGTGACTTGTTCTTGTTCGAGACACATGCAAAATGTGCTCATATAAAGTGAATAGGGGTTATTAATATCAGCTTGAATAGTGCTCAATTTAGATTTTAGTTGATGTCGTAAGTTTTGAATCTTTGGTTATTGTCCCATATAGCTTACTTACAGCTATTTTGAAATTGATGGAAGACTTATACAAAGGAAGACTTGCATTGTTCACTAAGGCGGTTCGCAATGAAAATCCTGTCTTTCAGATGTTAATTTTTTTGTCGTGGTTCCGCCGGTCGTGTACGTCTCCATTTCTGGGTTCGCGCCCGATTGGTGTCTTTGAACGATGGTGGCATAAAGCAGTTTTGGAGGTCTGCGCCCAATTTATTGGTAACAAGTGGAGCCTCGAACCAGCTGGTACATCCATCCTAAGATAAATGCACGTGGTCGTTTAGCGTTGGACTGTAGTAGCTGAGGCAGTTTGGATAGTCGAAGGTCCTAGAAAAAAGACCTTGATTACACGTAACGAGTACAGTGGCGAGACAGTGTTCTCTTCAGTGTTCGGTTGGTATAAACATATTATTGGGCGTTTGACCTAGTAGGATCACTCAGACAATTTTATATTTACTAGACCGACTGCTATGTGGATCAGTCCTTGACACAACTATGTGGAACGTTATGTATGACAGCTTGCTTAGACTAGAGTACCCGAAAGGTATTAGGCTGTTTGCTTTTGCTGACGACGTCGCTGTTATGGCATCTTACAAGACTGGACAGGAGCTCGAACTAAATTTAAATGCATCAATTAAAAATATCGAGCGATGGGTGGCTTGGAATCAACTTCAGTTAGCACGTCAAAAACCGGAGGCTATTTGGCTAACTGGACGATGAAAAGTCCCAAACCAAAATATTAGAGTACTCAAACATCTTGTGTCTTTCAATAAAGAAATCAAGTATCTGAGTATCTGGGAATAATGATCGATAAATCACTGCAACTAGGACCCCATGTAAATTATGCGGCTGAGAGAGCGAGTAGAGTTAGCACTTACATCTCCAGGTTCATTCCCCGCATAGGTGGGGCTTGGACTGCTAAGTTCAGACTTCTATGTCCTGTTGTGGAGTCTGCTGCTCTGTGTGCTGCGCCGGTTTGGAGAAACACTCTGACAACTTCCAGGAGTACTGGACTGATAGAAAGACCTCAATGCACTGGACTGCTAGGAGTAACCTGCGCCTACAGGACGGTATCTTCTGACGTACTCTGTGTTATCGTGGCAGTTGTGGCAATAAAATTGTTGGCTTTAGAAAGAGCAAATGCTGGGTACAACCTCCAAAGAAGAACGTCCAGTATCATTGGAAAGATGGGAAAGAGAATCGGAGATTTTTATGAAAGTAAGATGGACATATCGGCTGAGACCCAATGTCCAAGCGTGGTATGAAGCCAAACGCGGTAACCTTAGTTCTTATCCCACGCAACTGTTAACGGGCCATGGTAGTTTTGGAGAATATCTCTTTCTCATTGGCCGAAGAGTATTCGATTGCTGTGAGTACTGCAGCGGTGGATACAAAGACAGTCTGGAACACATCTGCGAGTCATCTGCGAGGAACACTTAGCTGAGAGTCTTGGAACACCAAAAGCCAGACCATGGAAGGCCATCTAGGTACTGACTTTTCTCCGCACGGTATCGGCAATAAGATTGCTCAAAACAAAGAAATTTCGGATGCCTATTCTAGATTGCCCACAGATATTCTTAGTCAGGAGGCAGCTCGAGAGCGAGAGTGGGATCAAGCAGAAAACAATCAGAGACATGGCGCACACGGCTCTCAAAACCGCCGAGACCGTTGGGTAGCAGGTAAACTTTCTCTCTAAGAAAGTGAAAACGGCAAGTACGGTCGGTAAAACATGTAGGTCAATAACAACTTCCCATTCTGACGTTAATGTGTACAAATGGGTTTCGACAGAATGTGCTGGCCCCGAGTGGTTTTAGTGGGCACCGCTCGTGAAAAATGGATATTTCCATAGGTCATGAGTGAACCCCACATAACCACAGTCTGACCAGCTGTCGTGCTCGGTCCGTGACTTTCCTCTCGTTAAAAAATAAGACCGACGCCCAACTCCCCCACAATACCGGCACTGACTCGCTGCCCCATTTATAATGTTATAAAATCATTCTGTCTTACCATGAAACAGCACCTGTTCTATTAAAGAATGCGTCATATTTATCTCGAAGCTCCATTGCAACCCGTGCTGTATTGTTGTTATTGTGGTCGGTGATAGATGGTAAAGGAGCTGATAGATGGTAAAGCAGATGGTAAAGTGTTTTCATCTCCCTTCAATAATGGTTCCTGAATCAATATCTTCTTCGTCAACGCAGTCCTTTGGGAAGTATTGGCTGGAACTTGTAAAACGACGAGCACATGAGGTGCTTAGAATTTTATCGTTTGTATTCACTCGGTATGGGTTTTTGAAAAATTCTAAACTTACTTGTCAGAATACCAAACCCATTTTCAACAATTCTATGTGCTCTGAATATTCGATAATTAAATAGCTTCTGTTTTTTGCAAAAGCATCATCTCCAACCAAAAAAACCACCTGTTGGTAACATCTTATTTTCAAGGTCGCAGCGCAATTTACTGGTTCTAAAACTCCCACCATCTGAGTTTCTTCCATTTGCTCCAATATTTACGTGTCGGAAACAGTAGTCATGGTTAACAACAGCCATCAGGGCAACACTGTTGGAGCCCTTGCAATTAAAAATTCACTTCAGAAATTAGTAGGTGCATGTTTGTCGTCTATAGCACCATAGAAGTCATGGATATTCCACCTAGTTCTGAAAACTTCTTAAATTTTTTTGCTATTCTTCACTACTTTCTGGTACCTGAAACCTATTGTTAATTTATAGACTAATCACCCAACCAACCAATGGAGACGCTTGTGCTGAACAAAAAAGGCTCTGCTGTTTTCTCACAATCACCGGTCAGTCAAAAAGTAATAAGTACAAACAGGGAGACGAGCACCTCGCACCTCTAGTTCAATTACGAGCCTGCCTTTTGATAGAAAGTGAAGTGACTCGTCACAAAAGTCGAAAAGAGAAAGTACGTATATACACTCTCTCATTCAAACCACTCTTTTGCCTAGTGACAGTTTGCTGTCTCGCCATTATGCTCGTTACGTGTAATCATGGCCGAACATTCAGTGGACACCTGACACAGCCTTCTGTTGAAGTTTGAAACCTAGTTATTGAATTGAATTATGTCTTTTTAATTTGTCAGCGCTTCACGCTCCGTTTCAAGTAAATATTATTTGTGTCAGTGTATTTATAATTTTCCCAGTTCGTTTTATCACATACATATTGAGCATATGCATTTTGAGATTTAAGTGAATTGCAATAATATCAGCTGTCACGAATCTCTATGTTTATCTAATAGTTTTGTAATAATATCTTAAAGAAATAATATTCATGCTCTTTTTACTGTTTGATGATTGAATATCATTATTCCAGGAGCACTTCTTAAGTAATTTAGATTCTTTAGCCACTTGTAATAATATCGCCAAGTCACATATGTATATGTTTTTCTGTATGTAGTGCAATTCCAGGATTATGGGTTTTTTAACTGATAGCCAACTTTTAAATGTGATATTTTTAATTGTAATTTCCTTGTGAAGAAAATTAATTTATTTCTAAGGCAGAATCCTACAACTGTCAATAATATTGCGTAGTTAATCAAGTTTGGAGTCAAAACTCAAACTAGTAAACTGGAGCATTTCAATTTTATCTCAAAGTTTTCAGAATTTAATTCGTTTGACTGTAATATATTTATTCTGTCCAATAAATTGTTGCCTGCTACATGTTATACATGTTATTTATTTGTTTGCAGTTCCTACTAAAATTAACCCTTGTATTCGAAGGGATACTGGCGCTCAACTGGTAAGTCACATGAACTCAGCTCGCCTCACTTTGTCAGCATAGCTGATCGGAGCTGAAGAGGGAAATTATAATAATTTGGAGGCATATATAGCGTACTTGTTAAGTATCGGATTCGCAATTCGATGCAATGATACATTGCGCCTATTGTTGGAACGAAGTTTATAAAGAAACACGTGCCACTATGCCAGACACACGTGACCAGCCTGCCTCAATTTTTAGACTAATTATTATAATTTCTTTATCACAAGTTTCTAAATTAGCACCTATCTAATTAACTATACTTATAAATATATTTTAATTTGGTCAATAAAAATTATTTAAAAAAACACGTGATTATTCATTACATTTCCCTTGGATCGAAAAGTACCTTTGTTTATCTTATAGTATACTTCGGCCAATCATTATTAAAATTGAAAAACTGGTAAAAAAAATGGCTACAGTTTAAAAAAGTTAAGAATCACTGGACTAGTAAATACAAAATCGTGCGTCGCCACACGAACATTTTTTATGTACCGTATATTTTAATCTCAATTTTATAATATTTAAATAGAATGATTAAATAACGTTTACAAATTTGAAATTTATTAAAAGTTTTTGTTTTAATTTCTTATCGCTAAATTAATGACGTATCCATCACAAAAGCATATAATGTCCTTGCTCTGCTGACACTTCCATTAGATCGAACGGTTGATAACTTCAAATGTATTTCCAAGTACTTCCCTGTTACTGTATTTCTGCTAAACTAGATGAAGCCGGAGTTCGGACGACATCTTTACCTGACAGTATTAGAAATCTAAATACAATCTAATCCTGCCCGGTAAGATGTGAACAGTACTCCTTAAAATTCATTCAAATATTCCCATTACGAAATTATACTATTTGCCTATGGTTGTTCCATTCAAATTATTATATTTTTCAGGCGAAACTTAACATTAATCTGAAAAATAAATATATGATATGAATTAAACATCCTCATATATCCTGAAACAAATTATAATTAACTGTGGTAGTATTCAATAAAAATCGATAAAGATTATTTCACTATATAATTCTATTCTTTAATTTCTTCTAATAAATTCAGTTATTTGATAGACACGCAGTTCAAGAACAAAACTTTCCAAGTCAATTAGATACAATATAAAAGTAGTTTGGTTTTGATGTCTGCTCACCAGACAACCTTACATGGCAAAGACGCGTTTCTCCTAAAACTAGATTTTACAGTTGAAGTTTGGTGCAAGCTGTTATTATTTAATACGTCGTACATATGTATAGCTGTGGTAAAAATATTAAATGAAACCTTTCAAGTTTTTGTACATATAATAAAAAAATTAAGTTATTGTATATTATTTTATCTATTATAAAAAAATTACATTATGTATTATAAACGTAATATATGCGCTAATTAATGTACCATAAATAAATTTAATAAAAACACTCAAGTTAGTAATAATTAATTACCAAATAATATAAATATAAATGGATAAATAAAATTTTATCCGTTAAAAATAAATATAGCGCTAAAATCTCAAACGAATGCCGCTTGCATTGAAATAACAATAATAATGTCAACACGAAAGAAAACTAGTCAAACGTACCGGCCATACGCACAGGAGAAAAGTCAAAGCGAATCGCTTATGTCATCTTATAACGCTTGCTACACGACATACCGACGAGATGCCGGAAACTTTGTCTTAAATATGTGGATTTACGGATGTAGTATATTGCCACTTCTGCATTTTTTGCGAAAGCTATTATTATGAATTTTACCGAAAGATTTTCATGAGAACGTTTATTTGATCAACCCATTTCCAATAAGCCACTATTTTTCTCACCCCTTGTGCTTTCAACAGATTAAATTTCCTCTCATTGGATGATAGTTCTACGAAGCAGAAAGCGTTTTGATGCGTTCCCCAAGATTTTGCTCGCAAAAAGCTACTACCACCACCGCTTATGCGTTCTGCCATTTAGGTTTTCATAGATTTCCGTTAAACCCACGCCCAGCAAGTCAGCGAGCTACGACAAGTGCCACTGGAATCGGCGACACGCCAGAAGTCTTCTTACCAGATAATTGTGTATAAAAGGACCCACTCAATCTAGCGTTCTCCAGATGCATCATGGGTTTTGTACTAATTGCCTTCGAGTGAGCAAAATTCGCCCGTTTCAACTTAGTGTTTATAAAAATTGTGTCCTATGTTGCTACATTATATTTAAAACGTACGACGGATGTCATTTTAATTTTGGCACATAGCCACATAGAGGGCGCAAGTAACAAAACATATGGTTCCGAAATTAACCCGAATTTTTAAAGTTAGTATGGCAGAAACATGGAATTGAATCGAGAGCATTTCCGAGCGATAACTTTTTACAACTTTTGAAGAAGTTTATCGGAACAACAATGACTTGCCGAGTTGGTTGCTGTTTTTGGTACTGACGCACCAGGGTGGTACTCTATGAATTCAAACGTGGACTACAAATATCAGCGATGTTCCTAGGCCAGGTCCACCAAAATCAGCGGCCACTCAGGAAAACGTTAATGCTGTGCGCGAGATGATTAATGAAAATCATCATGTTATTTACCGGGAGATCGAGAGTACCTTGGGCATTTCTAAGATCTCAATCCAAAAGATTATACATAACGAGCTGGGCGTGAAAAAAAATTAGTTTCTCGTCGCAACTTTTGCGACATGTGGCTACAATTCCTTTACAAAATCGAAGGACGGTACCGTTTCCTTGCCAGAAATGATTTCTGAGCTGCGAAGAAACAACGCCCAGCGTCGGATGATTGTTCACCATGACAATGCGAGTACTCGCACTGCTCGACAAACATTTGAGTTTTTAGAACAAGAAAACATCGAATTGCTTGATCAGTCCTGACTTAAGTATCAACGATTTTTTACATTTCCCACCATCAAGAATGCATTGCGTGGTCAACGATTTCAATCGCCTGAAGGTGCAGTCGATGCTTTCCAAATGATCATTTCGAGCATACCCATAGAAAAGCGGAATAAGTGCTTTAGCAATTGGTTTGAGCGAATGCAAAAGTGTATCGACAATGGTGGCAAGTACTTTATAAAACAATAAACGACTGAAATTTAAACTATTACTTTTTGTTAAAGCTATATGCAAAATAAACAAAAATATCCCTTTTATATTCAGCCACCTATTCGGTGTTATTTACACGTGTTATAAATATTTAAAAGCATTTATGCTGTGCATTCTGCACCAGGTATTGTAACTAATTTATCAGAGACAAATAATTGACGAGCTGGAAAATCATAGCAACGTCATAGAAATATACTCAATCTTAGAAGTATATTCAAATACCTATGGTTTGTTATTTAGTTATTAGTTATTATTTAGTTATATTATTACTTTTATTATTATCGCTTTGTAGCGTGCACCTCCAAAGAATCTCAACTTCAGCACATTTAAATAGACATCATACACGAGATTCTTCTATTACGTAACAATTCCCTAAAAAATAGAGTAAGTCGTTACGTCCTTATCGGGTAGTGTGACTGAAGAAACTCAAAGTGACCACGTCATTCAAATTTAATTTAGTATGATATAAATATATTTCATAAACATATCTAAATAAATATAAATATATAAATTGGGTAAATAAGTTAATTGAAATATACTTTGGCTTTTATTTATACTATGAATCCTCTTAAAATATTACCCTTAAATCATTAACGGTTAACAACTCTGGGGAGCCCGGGCCGATTCAATATCTAGATCCACTCCTGTCTCCATTATACGAGGGATGCTGTTAAAATTTCGGAATGTGGTAACACTGTACTTAAGCGATTATTAACCTATAAAAGAAATGTTACATCATGACTTAGGTGTTAAAAAAATAACTCCCTGTTGGATCCCCTATAATTTAACTGAAGCTCAGAAAGAAGCTCGTGTGAACTGGTATAAAGAAATGCTTAAACAATTCGACTCAGGGAGATCAAATTTGATGTACGACATTACTAGTGGTGACGAAAGTTGGATCTATGCTTATAAACCAGAAACGAAACACCAGTCAACTGTTTGGGTGTTTGAAGATGAAATCAAACCCACAAAAGTCACTCGCTGTCGCAGTGTTTCTAAGAAAATGATAGTTTGTTTTGTCTCAAAAACTGGACATGACGCTACTATTCCACTTGAAGATCGTAGAACTGTTAATGCAGAATGGTATACATCCATTTGTTTACCATAAGTTATCACTGAACTGCTAAAAACAAATTGGACGCGACGCATCATTCTCCACCATGACAATGCCAGTTCCCATACTGCACAACAAACAGTAAACTATTTGAGCAGTCAAATGGTAGAATTGTTGTCTCATCCTCCATATAGTCGTGATTTAAGTCCTAATGGCTTCTTTACTTTCCCAAAAATAACAAAATCGACTACGTGGCAAACGATTTTCATCTCTAGAAGATGCAGTAGAAGCGTTTCAAAATGAGATTTCAAGTGTACCATCTTCTGAGTGGAAAAAATGCGTTGATGATTGGTTTATTCGCATGAAAAATGTATAGAGTGTAAAGGGGACTATTTTGAAAAGCAATAAAGTATTATTTCTAGATGTTTTTGTCTTCTTCTATCCTGAAATTTTAACAGCAACCCTCGTATAAATATTCTATTAGATAATTAATGATTTGACAAAACTTTTGAACTCTATTGTACATATCAGATCCACTTAATTGTTTTCTGTAATGACACGAGAATTAAAATGGTAAACAAATAGCTTTCAAATGTAACAATATAAAAGTATGTTATCAACTTATAAATGCGTATGTAAATAGTTTGATTAACAAACAACAAATACAAGTGGTTTATTGTTGTATGTTAGTAAAAAATGTGATATTTCTATTTTTAATATTGTTGATAATTGATTAGTATATATTTAATAATAGAATTAATAAGGTTTTGGCTACAAGGAAATTTGTTGCACGACTTAGGATGTTATAGATTTTTAATTTATTGCTATGAAACATTTGGTTCCAACAATGAGACTTATAAATAATATAGACGAAACATTAACAATTTATGTCAACTATAGTGAATTACAATATCGCGCTAAACATTTAGATAGCCATAGATAGACTAAAACAAAGTTACAAAACCTTAAAAGCTATTAAAAAAAATCCCATCAATTTGTACTATAAACATAAATAATCCTTAATCAAAAATCGTGTTGTAGAACTGTGTCCCACTTTAACATATTTAATCTATCACACATGCGATGCTACAAATATATTTTAAGATGCCTGTTAAATAGCATATAAATGATTATAACTGTGCACATATAATAATAATACTTACAGCTTTCTTAAAAAAATTATTTAAAATAAGTGCATAATTATCGTTCTTACACCTTAAGCTATACATGACTTTATTATTGCAAATTTGCGATGTTTCAATTTTAAATGCAAATTTTACGAGAAAATTAGTTTGTTATGACATTTAATAACATAGTAACGTCAAAATCTTTCAGGTGCCAATTTAGCTCTAAACGGAGATCAGGGTAAAAATACACTCATTTATAGAAAGAGATATTGTAAAGATGGCTAAACAATTAAAACGCTAAAGACTTCATTATCTAAATTGTATTTAAGTTAAATTCTAAACAATAATCTGCTTAAATCAGTAAATAAAGCGATAGTGGATAAATAGCGCATTGAATTAATAAGATTCGCAACTGTTAAATTCTACAACGAAATAACGCTTAATAAATAGAGATTCATAAAACACATCTAATTAGTTTTGATTTTTCGTATTCTATTTTAGAATATAATTGCAGCATTACAGCCACTGAAAGATACATAAATTCGAATTGTTAGCTAGCGACGAGCATCTTAGGACATATCCGTCCGATTCTACAGAACGAGCATAGATAGCAGCTTCATGAAATACATTCGTTTAGATCCCTTTCTCTGTCATTATCAGAATTCTAGTCAATACAAGAGAACAATGAAACATCACCTGATACGAGTATTCAACTTGCAGCTATATAAAAGACCAATCGTTAATCTCCGCCACCCTTCAGATGAAAGCAGAGTATTCACTTCTGAGCCGCCCGCTAGACAAACTTGCTGCAAACCAAATGTTCTAAATCTTTCCAGAAATCTCTAGAATTCAAAGCAGGAGAGAAATAGACAGTTAACTAGTTAGAGAGAGAGAGAGAGAGAGAGATGCTCTGTTTTCCCTGTCAATACATTTTGCAAGCAGGAATGATCTCCTCCTTTTTCAGACGTCAGCAAACCACTTTATTCTTCAAGTAGATAAATCAAGATATAAATGCGGAGCATAGCGAAAATCTGCCATTCCGTTTCCAGTTTTTCAATTGAAAGTCTAAATAGATCACGTCACGCAGGTCCGTTATTATTTTCTCTATTACTCACTTAAGTTCAAAGCAAGAAAGTATAACGTTCGCGTTTCAAATCGCTTAACCGATAACTAATTTACAAGTGTCCGCCATGGATAATAAAATAATGTAAGCATTAAATATTTTTATATTATATTTTATTTCGACTATTGAAACTGAATAAGTTTATTTATTTCAATCAAGTCAAGTAATTAACTCTTCATTTTTTATACCGTGCTAACAAACAAATTTGATTTCTTTTACATTAATAAAAGGTATATGCGTATATGTTTTAATTGGAAATAAATTGTCTTCGGGTTGAATAAATATTTCTTTTACTCAACTTATTCGTTTGTCGACCCTCAAAATCATTGACAGAATAACAAATAATTAATTTCTGAAATAGATTATTAAAACAAACCAGTCGTTTTATTATTTTGTGTACGTACTTGTGTGCTCATTTATTTAAAAGCCAAGAACCAGACCTTCTTCTCTAAAGCTGCTTCGCAGTTTAAATAGGCAAGGGTCTCTTATTCAATTTTTTTAATAAGTTTGAACAAACTACGCCCTTCTCAGTTGAAATAAATTCAGCTCCGATATTAAGCCATTATAATCCTAACACACCAACGTCAACAATGTATGTTGACGCAAGCTTACACGGTTTAGGTAGCATTTTACCTCAAGAAGATAATAACAATAAATGGCATCCATATTTCCAAAACACTAGCTAAAGCTGAAAAAAATTATACAATCAGTGAATTAGAAGCTTTATGCATAGTATGGAGTTTAAGTTATTTACGTCATTTTATATATGGTCAGCATGTTATAATTATCATAGATCATCATGTCTTGTGTTTTTTGAAAACATTGAAGAATCCAGCAGAACGTTTAATGGGATGGTCATTAAAACTTGCAGAATATGATTATTCCATTCGTCATACTGAAGATTTAACTCATAAAGATGCAGAATGTTTATCGAGGAAACCACACCCCCCCCTGTCCAGTCACTGAGCCAAAAGAGCAACGTGACAGTATGGCAAACATTTGAAATATTTATAATCGAAAATAATGAGAACGTTTCTGATAACATAAATTACCGAGATATCAGAACATTTGAACGCTTTGAAAAACAGATTTTATTATTACTTTTTCGAAGAAATGAAAAACTGTCAGGAGAAGAACTGCATTGGATATCCCTTCCAGGGCAACATTATTACTAGCATATCGAATTTTAATCGTAGCAAATTGTCACAATTCTGGCTTCCAGCTGTATAGTTTTCCAATTTCTTCTAACTGAAGCTTTGAAAATATTATTTCCTTTCTCATTTGCATACCTTTGTGAAATTAGATTTTCGGCAATGATAGGAATTAAACCCAAATATCGAATTCCTTGCGTCTGAAAATAATTCGAATAACCCTAGATTTCATTCTTATTAACAACAGCAATCTTAAATAAGCGAATTCTTCACATATTTTTTTGTAAAATTAAATTTTATAATAAATTGTTTGTCATTTATAAAAATCCTTTTTGACTCCTATAGCCTTCTTCACGAAGAACGTTAGTTGTTCGTTAAGATGGTGAATAGTAGGTGGCGTTAAAATAAATGTAAAATAAATGAAATAAAAAGAAAGAATATTTTTTTAAATATATTTTTCTAGTCTACGTATCAAGTATCTCTGATAAAATCCAATGCAGCGATGATGAAGTGGGTCGCTATATCTTGGGATTCTAAAAATTGGCTCGTACTGTTTAAAAGTTTGGAACCCCTCGGCTATTTCATTTATGTTGGTGTTTTAAAGTAAGGGTAAGTCCGGTTAGCTAGCACGCGAGAATGAGTTATTGATAGGGCGCCATCTACGCCTTTCCGCCATATTTATTTAACTACTGGTCTACGTCAAATATCACGTCAAAATTATACACTATTCAATTTACTTTGACAACATTCGTTGTCAGTGTAAAAGCATGAACTTAACCAGCTGATCTGTATTCACATTATTTTAAATGTTAAATAAAACTAAGTTTGCATAAATTTAGTAAGATGATTTAGAATGTATGATGAGAAAGAATTCTGAGAATTTAGAACTAAACAGCAAGTTTAGGAGTATAAGTCAAGTCGATATTTTTTGGTTTAAAGATATCTTCGACCACGGAAAATGACTCTTCTGTAACAACGCTATATTTAAAAATATACAGTTGTATATACGGCAATTTAGTAATTCAATGAGAACCACAAAATATAATGACAAAAAATAAATCGAAAGCGGCAATAAAATAATACACTTGGTGTAAAAGTTGCAAATTTGTTTGTATGGCCACTAATTCCAAGTAAAAAACGCCAAAATAGGTTATGTATTGGACACAAAAAGATTGCAGAAAATAAATTGGATCATAGTGTATCCGGGAGTGATCCATGTTATGTCAGTCCCAGAAGATGTGTGTATTCGACAAACTACGCACATTTGTCAAATGCATACGCCAACTCGAGTATACGAACGAATGTATGCATTCCTTTGATTCGTACTAGTTTACCGATAATCGACGAGAACATTACGCATAACGAATGTTGGCCAAAGTTGACCTCCCATATGCTATGCGAATGAGCCCAGACGACGAATGTTGGCCAAATAAATCTAATACGTACTTAGAGATTGCTTCAACGATAAAAATGAAAACTGGGAATCGGAGAGGGTCATTGAACGGAAAGTACAGTTCATATAATATAATTCTGAATAAATGTAATCTCTGTCTAAATATAATTCTGTCCGACGAACTTAATGATGATCCTTGGAGACTTGCATATAAACTCGTCCTAAAAAAACTAGGAGTAAGCAAGAGAATATCCTGACCGCCGGGAGGGGTGCAGGAAATAGTTGAAGCTCGCTTTTTTACAGCGCCTATAATAACAAGCACGTAAACTGCATCGACGAGAATTACTACCTCGGTCAGAGACGTAAAGGTCACAAGTGAGGAAGTATCTAGGGCAAGTATCTAGAGAAATAGTATAATCTCGCTGCAAGCAGGTGTTCCATAAGGATCGGTACTTGGGCCGATCATATGGAACATAGCGTACATCGATGTACTGAGACCGCAAGCCGCCCAGAGGAGTAAGAACTGTAGCTTTTGACGCCGACTTGTCAATTATCATATCCCACCAGGACCTGTAAATGCTATGGTTTAGTTTAGAATTATCTATAGCAAAAATAGATCAATGGCTAGAAACCAATGGCCTGCACCTTAACGCAAAGAAAACGGAGGCGACTCAACGTAGCAGAATCCACTAAACATAGCAGAAGACCGTTCGAAACGTCGTTTCGGATAAAATATTACTGTAAAAAGGTGTATAAAATACCTTGCAGTTACAATAGAGGCTAGTCCGAATAATAGCCAGCACGTCATGAGGGCTACTGAAGCTGCAGGAGGACTTGAGGCTGCTTTGTGTAGACTGGTGCCTAATGTCGATGGGCCAACGGAGGCTCCAATGCGGCTTTTGCCTTAGTCGTACAAAACAAACTTCAATATGGCGCTCCACTTTGGGCTCAGTGTACCGGGGTCAATCGAAATGTAGATAGGCTTAGAAAAACTATGCGATTAATGGGAATTAGGACCAGTAGGGCATATAGAACTACCTTTACAGGTGCCATAGAAGTATTAGTCAGAATAATACCCATCGATTTACTGGCAGAAGAGAAACAAAGAATATATGAGGATATAGCTCTGGTGGCAGTAAGTAACAGGTGTCGCAAACTGCAAAATCGTAGGCACAGTTTCTTACGAGTCATGCATGCGCCTTTTGGGCATTATCGTAAAAGGATTGGCAAGCTTGAAGAAGCGGCATGTAACCGGTGTCAAAGCAGTGATGACACTCCCGAGCACTCACTGTTTCATTGTACAGCTTGGGCTAGTGATCGAATGATGACATGGCGGGTGCTTGGTGGATGATATAAGTGCTGATAATATACTGGGCCTAATGTGGTCGAACCAGAAATCTGGGATGCTGCCGAAACATTTATGACAAAGGTGGTAAAAAGCAAGGAGCCCTATCGTATTTATTTGGTAACCTGCTGTTACCAAATAAATACGATAGGGACAACATACAAAGAATTGAATCGTTGGCGACAACATACCTCCAGACTCCCCGAAGTAATGCAAGCGATTTCAGGGAGACTGGTAGCGCCGTGGGGATCAGCCAGACATGCACTTCAATGCGTTTACGGGTTTAATGAGTCGAGGTACTGCTCGCGTCCTTGTTCTTGTTGAATGGAAACATTCACCCAGAAGAAGTGAAGAAGTAATGCATTACAGACTCTCATCCTCATAGGCTTCTTTTGCACTGGTGGTTAGGCACGAATAGGTGTTTGTGGTTGCACATTCCTTCAAGACCTTCAAATAAAAAAAAATGTTTAAACGTTATTTATAAAAAAAATAATGAGAATAGGTGTTTGTTTCCCACAAAAATTACTTTAAGTACAAGATAATAACCTTACTGTAAACTGTATGCGTGCTAAAACAGGATAAGGTTCAAATGCTAAACTTGATATAAGAGTACCTTTAGTAACTCACAGGAATGAATAACTTACGGAAACGGTTTTTGGAAAATATTCACTTTTCGGTAGAGGTTCTCGGAAAATTTAAATGGCTTGTATATATATATGGTTATAATATTCACAAGTACAATTATAACAATTTTGAAGGGGGATTCAGACACCCCAAAACCCTTCCTGTGTGCGCTCCTGAATATCACCATTCTATGATAGACAATAATATACGCACTGTGGACGTGTCATTTTTGAAAGAAAGTTTTTTTTATCGCGGCATATGTTTGGAACGTGATTTTCCGCGATTCCATTTGAAAAGAACTTGTTTCCATTTGGAAACTATAATACATAGGAGCCCATGAACTATTTTTTATAAATTTGATTTTTTCCGTCATCTGTTTTCAACAGGTTATTGAAAACTAACTTAAGAATAAGCAAAAAATGGTTTGTACTTCTAACGCACTAGCATAGTTTTCTACCTTCATACAATGTATGCAGCATAACAGGCACACATGTTCAAGCATATTTTCCAGCAGAAAATATGCATGAACGACAAACAACTTCTACACGATAAGCGAATAGTATTTTTCCGCACCTACCACTAGCATACTGCACGGATTTTTCCATCGCACCGATCTGCATATCGCGTCGGATGCAAAATGATGATTTCGATTGTCAAGTACTGTACCTTTTCCTAACAGAACGAGATACAAGAATGATCAAACTATTGCCACGATTATAATTATTGTTCTATGTTGTTGAGTTGAGCGTTTATGAATGTAAACCTTATACAAATCGACGTATAAACAAGCATTTAATTTACATGGCTTTTGTAGGCATGTTTTTAATCGTACATTTTCTTTCATAAATTTGAAAATTAGTGAAATTTTAAAATGAGTAACGGTGCAATTTTAATTACATACATAAAATTAAAAAAAAACTAATTTCCTGTTTTTATAATAGTATTTTTTCCCTTGTCACTTAAAGGCATATATTTATTGAGTTTTAGACGGAAGCGAGAACGGTACTTTATCGCGGTAATGCGAATAAAATAACTTTTGATTGTTGATTTGAAATAACTGTTCATTTAAAATTTATATGTGAAAATATTACACAAATAAATAATTCCATAAAAGTTTATTAAAAACCTAACCAAAAATATGTAGTACTAATAAAAATTCCTGCTAAACAGTAAAATTTTCACATAGAATCTAACAATGATTAATCTTATTTATTCGATGAAAGTTATAAAAGAAAATAAACATCATACGCCACTGAAATAGATAGCTAAATAAGGCGAGTAACAAGTAGTATAAAATAAATATATTCCTGCACAAAACTGACAACTCATACATCAGCGTCATATGAATAGCCGTCCTTGTAAAATAATCACATGGCACTTAAAAAAATTACAGGTTAGGTTTAAATAATTATACTATCTATATTTTCATATTTAAACGATTTTATAAATTCATTTATATTTTTTCCGCGATATTTTGAATCTTACAGCAAATTTATATCAGCTACTTATAGTAAATATTCATGTAGCATTTTGACGACATATTTTGTGTTCTTTACCGCCAGGTTGGATTTTTCCTATAGAAAAACGATTTAGTACCTGCGATTGTGATTATATTATGGAATGTTTCACTTTGGAGTTCCAAAATCTGGATTAAGCTCAAAAATGCTATTCGAGAGCCTGAATAATCTTTCAGTCGCATAATCTGTCATAATCAGTCAGCCATTATTTTTTTAGTCGTCTTTAAGGAAAAGGAAATTTTCCTGTATTAATTATAGTATTGACAGTGGCGTAGCGAGGGGTGGGCAATGGGGGCAAGGTGAGTAGCGCTCATGCCCCGAGCGCTACTCACAAAGGGGCGCCAAATTGTCCGCAAAACAAAAAATTGCTGGATAATTTTTATTTTTATTATAATTGATTTCTGGAAAATATATTTTAAATTTAG
>WYDF02298335.1:0-15747 GCA_009867245.2 Adranes taylori
GCAAATCTATCCACATGTCCAGAAGCCCTAAAAACTGTTTCTAAGCAATTTCTAGAAGAGTAGCAATTTAAAAGGTAAAAAAATTCTCATCTCTAAATGGTAAAAATGATTTTTACACATATTACTGAAACAATATACTGAAATTAATATGATAAAATAATTAAAACTTGTAGTGTTCCAAAAACTGTATACTTATATAGTGTGATAGATTTGAGCCAAATTTAGTTTCAGCACACTATGCCCGCGCAAAGGAAACAGCACAGATTTTCTGCCTAAAAATTAGAAGCCCAATATTCCTCCCTGTCCTAATGAGTTATATTAGGCTATGGTCAAAAGAAACGGGAACAAGGAAGCAGCCTAACAATGAATGAACTTAGGATGTAAAATTGAATAAAGGATTCCGACAAGTTAATTGTGTACCAAACCACTGTCAAAGATTCTTCAAGGTCAATGGCTCCAAACTATTCGGAAAAAGATGAGAACTCAAAAGAAAAAAGTTGGGAATATACATGGGAACTAGATACTTCTTAGGTGATACCTATTCAATCATTTTTAAAATCTATTCAACGATCACACGAACAGTTCAAACCCATCCAAATGTACCCTCATTATTTTAAGATAATTAAATTTTAGAATGCAAAAATATAAAACATACTTCAAAACGGGCTCTGGTGTTAAAATTGAACAATCCACTTCAAGCATTTGTTCTTCGAGCACAAAAAATTGTCTCCACAATTGCAAAAGATTCGCTTTAAATGCACACCCCATTGGACCAAAGTCAAATTGACCAGCTATGCCTCCATAAATAGCAAAAGATTGATCATAAAAAAATCGCCTCTTGAGCAAATCTTCCATTTTGGCACGATCAAATGTTACAGTCTCTGGTACCAGACTTAATTCCTTATCTTCCAACAGTTTCTTACGCATATTCAATTCTAATACAGCTTTTTTCACATCGATTACAGGAGCGCCCTCAGCTTTTAATTGGCGTACCAAATCACCCTGTTTAAAGCAGATTACGGAAATTAAGTTATATCATAAAAAATTAAATAAGTACAAACCTGCTCTTTCACACTAGCTCTCAAAGGAGCCAAAATTTGTTCCATTAGTGGATCGCCCATTTTTAGAAAGAGATTTAATTTTATATTCCTATTGACTTTTTTTGTACCCCACTTGGATGAATAATTCTGATAAGATGCAACAAAAAGAGGAATAAATTTAACTTTGATTATAGTATTAAAAATTAAACAGTAGCTAGTTGGTGAAAGGTAGTTAAATGTTGCATGTAAACTGAATATTTTCATTGAAACGCCACGTATAAAAAACCTGTCAAGTACTTGTTGTACCATAAAAATTCTAATTCATTTTTTATCCTTATACTATTGTATACTATGATGTTATTAATTTTGTTAAAAATCTGACATAAATTATGTCTATTTTACAACAAATATTGTACACAGACAGAAAAAATACATGACATTGATGTTAAAAATATAACCAAAAAAATCTCCAATTTTCGAAACCTTTTTAAACGATTTTATTTTTAATTATAATCATAGTCGAAAATTACTTAACCACTTTGTCGAAGAACGATAGATTACAATGAACTTAAGCAACGTTGGTATTTATGTTGGTGCAACTGTTTAAGAATTACTCGTGATATTAATGATCATGAGAGTATTCAACACTGGTGTATTCTGAATATTCAAAAGTTTTCATAAACGGATATTTTTCTTTGATAATGTGAATATGGCAAAGTTGGTAAATTAACAATTCGAACCAGTAAAATGTTTACAGATGAAATTGAATTTTTCTAACTTCTGTAAACATAACAAAACATTAAGCATAAATAAGTAATCTTCTTATTGCAAAACAGGGAACTTCAGACACGTAAAAGTACCAAGAGAAACATTAGGCCATACAAAATCATATACTTTCTAGAAATATAGAAAGAGTGTGATAATAACTTAAAATAAACTACGTTAATAGCAGATGTAAAAAAAAATGATTTCTTAATAACGTAAATTTTGTGGCATTTCTAGAAAAAGTTTTGCCTACTAGTAGTTATATAACTGAATTTTTCTATAAATTAAATTATAAATACACAGAAGTATCTTCTATAATAAGTAATAACGAAGTAAAATTGGATTATATTGTTTATAACTTTAATTGCAAATCTCGTTATAATCGAAAAAAAGGTAAATAAATGAAATGTTTGGTTACATTTAGGTCAATCAGAATTTGAGCAAGGAGCTTTTCCTTATAGTTATAATCTTATTATAAGCGAGTATTAATTTATAAGAAGGAATCGTACATTGTTGCTTGCGCATACATGTTATACGGTATGAAGATGCGATAAAATTAAATCTTCTGTCGAATGTGAGAATCGTATGTTACCTTATAATTCTTTTTCTATTAAGTTATGTCTACATTGGTGCGTTTATTCCCCTTTCAATTCAACATGCCTGTCAACTTCCGTTTTCAATTTTAACATTGCATGCGCTATTGAACACAATGATGACGAATGGGGCAAAGTGCCTTAATTGGTTCGTCACTTTTTGTTCAATTGTTCATAGAAAATGGAAGTGAATGCAGAGTTATCAATGGAAATTAGTGCAGCGTTTGTTGTAATTAAAAAAAGGAAAATCGAGACTACGAAAAACGACACTGGATAAAAGATTTTTTAAAACCACGCAACTTGAATACTATGATGATTGAGTACTCTTTAGAAATTTTTTGTGAATGTCAAAAACCGATTTTTACAGATTTTTACTTCTAGTTGAGTCCAAAATTGCAAAGCAAGAGACTAGTTTCAGAAATGCAAGACACAGAGAGTTTTTTATTGGTGCTCACTATTACCGTTGACAGTTTGCCTTACAATACAGTTATAAGCTCCATAATGATAATAATTAGAACATGCATTTATAACGTAAATTTTGTCCTCGCACAAATTCTATATTTAAGAACTCTAAATTATTAAAATATAATCTAATCTATGTGGAAAAATTGTTTGAGCACACGTACCAACCCAGCAACATAAATATATTAACAGCTGAATATCTCCATTGCACAATAAACGCTAAAAAATATTGTATGACGTTTAACATGTTGTGTGGTGATCTGACCTAGTGTATTCAATCCAAACTTTAAAATATAATAGCTGAAATTTACAGTTTAAATATTTGTATATTAGAAAACAGTTAATATTGACCTAATAGTGGCGTTTTAAGAAAGTATAACTCAGTATACTTGTAGCCATAATGGCAAAACCGGGTACGTCGTCCACAGGCGTGGATTCAGAAACTGCCAAAAAGAAGAAAAAATCCAAATATGCTAAATCTCAAAAGCCGACAGAAAGTTTAAATGTTGTTGCTAAACCAATGCCGTCAATGCCTATATCTGTAATTATACAGTCTTTAATTAAAAGCTTATGTGAAATTTATGAAGGTAATGATCAACAAAAATCGAAGGAATTGTATACAAAAATATGCAAAATGTTGTTTACAACATCAATAATCGACGAAAGTTTCCGTATGCCTGAATTTGAAGGTATACGAGATCAGTGTCAGAGAGCGATTCATGATCTATTAACATCGTCTAGAGATAATAAAATAGGAGTATCTCCGGTTTGGCATAAAAAGGAAATGACACAGTACCAAAGAGAATTTATCGAAATAGCTTATATTGGTGGAGGCGGGTTTGGTAAAGTATTTCACGTGAAACATAAGCTGGATGAAACAGAGTACGCTGTAAAGAAAATATTTATTAAGTCACCAGATATTAGAGGTGTTCAGACTACTTTGGCCGAAGCAAAAACTTTTGCCAGTTTGAATCATCCAAATATTGTTCAGTATAAAGCTGCCTGGTTAGAATTGGGCGCAGAAGATACCCTAGAGGAGCCGATAAGTGATGAATCCGAAACTGATGACTGGTTCGAGCAAAGGCCATGGCGCCCGAGAATCAATGGGTTTAGTGAACATGTCGATTCTCCTAATAAATATCCGGAACAACTGTCTGTGGTTCCAGTTAACAGAATTAGTGCAGATGACAATTCGGATTTCCAAGTAAGTTTTCTGTTTTAATTTAAAACTTATATAGCGCGCAAAAAATGTTTAACATTAGGCACAGCAACGATGCATTGTACCGAAAAAACTGAAATGGGACAAAGGCAGTTGTGTTACGCTGGAAGGAATTTTATATGTACCATTTTTTGTAGAAAGTGAAAATGTGTTGAGTGTTGTTAAGACAAAATCATACAAGCTCACGTTAAATTTCGTTAAAATCATCACTCATTAATTTAATGAATAATCACTCATCATTTACGAATATATGTTAATAACTATATGGTATACGAATGTGAATAACCAAATTGTGAAATAGAATTAAATTTCTGTTGTTACTTCAGGTAAGTTTTGAAAATTCCCATCATATATTATGTTACTCGTCGACGGGAAGTAATTCATTGAGAAATCAGCGCGAACGATTATCCATCGACAAGAGACACCGATCCAAACGGAATAGTATTTCTGAGGGTGGCTATGCAATTTGCACTGTAGAAGAAATTCAAAACTGCGTAGCAGAAGCTGCTTCAGCTCGAATGGTGCATCCTAAATGGGCCACGCTGTATATTCAAGTATTTATTTTGTTAACATTCAATCGAAATTCAATCATTAATTATGAACATTAATTAGTTATTAATAATTGATAATATAAATTAATTTGGCTCCGTGCTTAGGTTATAAATACAATAGTTTACTTGAATGTTTTAAATGTACAAAAATATTAAATTCTTTAAATCTTTACAAATAAGATGTTTTTAAAATTGGATTAATATTGTAGACATAAAATAAAATCGTTCAACTTCTATCCGAAAACATCGGATAGAAGTTTTAGTCGACATTGGCTAGTTAACGAAACCATAGAAATGAAATAAATATAAATAAGTTAACTTATGTAAGTGTTATATAGTTTTTATATCCAGCCTACTCTTTTTTTCAAAAAGTCATTTATGCTATAGGATTATTAACCATGATTTTAGGTTTTCTTTAAGTACCTTTTGTGCTAATGCTTTCCATGTTTCTGGTAAGTGATAAATTCTTTCTGGAACAAAGTGTTCAGCAAAGCGTTTAGCGATGTTTGCTAAACCATAAAAAATTTCTACGTGCGAATATAATAATATCGAATTTTATTTTTCTTCGTAATGTGATGTGCTTTGTGTAATGCTTTTGTTTGCTTCTTATTCAATTAAGGCACTAAACATGAATATTCCGCCACTATGTTCCATATTTTTAAAATAACTATAATTCAGTCATTCTACATCTACAATAGATTTTCTGTCTTTTTTATGTTATGAAATATCTCTCGGTTGTAACTCCTTAAACATTTCTTTAACATTTCAATCAAAATGAACTGTGATGGATAAATTTTGAACTCCGACTTTACATGCTTCTTTCTAGATTTACAGCTGTCATAATTATGTTGTATAAAATATTGAATAATAAATGTATCTGTCCAGGCATTCTTTGTTTAATTAACATGAATATTTCCTACCTTAAATCTGGAACGAATTCTCCTTTATATTTGCATCCTATCAACTCTAATGTTAGGTCGTCCTTAGGTGTTATGCGTTCAATACTATTTCAATAAATACATATATTTTTTAATTGTATGAATCAAATAAAATCGTATGAGTTGTGTTGTTTATGCAAATCATTATCAAAATAATATATATCTACAAGAAACTTATTGTGACTGAAAATTTAAACTATTAGATGCTATTGTACTTTCACTAAATAATGAAGGCCGATTTATATTTAAGTTTATATTTTATTTGTAACTCTGGAAATAAGGTTTTTTCTATAAAGTTAATAAACCGATTAGTATTATTTGAGGTGAGGAGTGTTTTTGAAAATTTGTTTTATTGAATCTATAAACACTTCTAATATAAGATTCTAATAAATTTGAGTTTCTAATAGATGGCTCTATGTCAGTGTACACTCAAACAGTGGTTGGAACAGCGCGATTTGCGAAACTGCACTGCTGCCGAAAAAGAATATGCTTTAGTACCAGTAACCAAAATTACCGGAACAAAAACCATTATGGAAATTCTCAGACAATTATTAAAAGGTAAGTTTCTAGTTGATATATAGTTTATTGTACTAGATATTAAGCCAGGCAGTATACTGAAGAAAGCCTTTTTATAATTTTTTTTCACAGAAACATTATTGTTGTTGATAAAAAATGGTACTATACGTGTACCACATAGCAGTAAGTATAGCAACTGAAGCAAATATATTGGACATCTTCGTTAAGTGCCATGTAGCGTCATGTAGAGTGCTTGGTCAAATCTTTTTTCCAATTCTATTTTTGGTTTGTATTTGTTACGAATGTAAAGTTGAGTACATTTACTTCTTTCTGGAGTTTCTATTTGTGTCCCCACAAGGCCAGTTATAACATCAATTAGAAAACTGTCCAATCCATTTTATTATCTACATTTCTTCGATTACAGCTTATAAAAGCATCATCAGCAGTGACGTTTACACTGCTGACGTCAATGAAGTGCCAAAAAATGCTTGGTCATCAATTAGACTCTTTCTTGTCAATTCCGATTTTTGTCAGTTTGATAAATTTTCTCAGCATATCATTTTGGTCATCATATCCTATATCCTTATTGTAATCTTTCAGCATCGTGGGGCATTCTACGTTTTCGCTTTCTTCACGTTTATGTTTTCTTATTACGTACTCAACTTGTGAGGGATTTCCAAAATTACTGGTCAAATAGACAATTCTTTTGTCCATCTATTTAGCGCATGATGACGGTCATGCGTTGCCAACCAATCATATTCACCTCGCTTGCGCTGGAAATGATGAAAAGAAGTTATCAAAAGATACAAAGTAACATTTGCCAATTAGGTCACGTGCAAGGGTTTTAACAATTCTTGGTTCTTATTCTTTTTCGGCTGTTTTGTTGATGTTTCGGGTATATATTTGAAATTTGTCAATATAGCCAGCGGCGCGTTATACTGGTGGGCAAAAAAGGTATTTGCCTATGGCCTCTGCATTTTAGGGGCCTCAAATTCACATTTCTGGTATGTAAAGAATAAAAATTTCACGTATAAAAATTTTAAAAAATAATAGGACTCCATCACTTGCACCATCACATCAGATTGAATATAGCCAAATATATCCGCTCTTACCCATACTTTGTATTCCCACTTTACGGGCTTTTGGTATATATTTCCGTACGGATGATCTATATCTATCTTTAAACCTGATCATCTATGGGTATTGTTTCGTAAATATTATAATCTGAAGAATTTTTTTTGATGACATTTAAAAAAGAACATATATCAAATGACGCTTTGTTTCGTGTAGATTGAACGCTATTATCGTTTAGGTGAAAATTTCCTAGAAGCCAATCACATTTTGTTCGGAATCTCTCAGTTCAGGCGAAGAAGACCAATAGTTGCGATAGCTAGGAAGACTTGTGCCGCCAATTGAAATATTAATAGTTAGAAGCATTGAATTTCAATAATTTGATCAGACACTAGACATTTGAAAATATCTACAGGAGTTTTTAAGTCTTCCGGAATATTATTTAGCCCAAAGTGTTCTGTAAAAGGAACTGCATTCATATTATTACCGTTATTGAAAGTTTGAAGATTTTTTAGCGAAACAAACACTTTGATAGATTGCAATGTTGGTAAGGGTATAGTATCTTCCTCTTCATCTCTTCATTCAACACAGTATTTTTAGCTACTACGTCGTCACAAATTTTATCAAATTCAATACTGGATGTATTTACTAAGCCTTCATCTCCATCTTCAAAATCATTGCCACGGTAATTAACAACAGATTCTCTATCTGTTGAAATATCTGCCAATAACATTTCCGTCAAAATAACAGTTATTAAAAGCCTAGCTAATTTGCTAGTATTCCTTCATGTCAGTGACTAATGTAGGTAGAATAGAAAAAGAAGAGATTCCAGAACTGAGAATGTTGTATAACAGCTAGATTGTACTTGGACCCGATATATACTATTAGGAAACTACAGATCCATTTGAGAAAATTATCTCTTACCCCAATTGTTTAGATACAAAATGTATACAATAATTTTCAAACATATTGATATTTATTTATTTCTTTACGGAAAATCTCCAGTACAGTATAATGTGTTTAAAGTAATATAATACAAGTCGTATTAACAATAGAAAGAAGTAAAAATAAAAAATATATATAGTATATAATAAACATCAGTAACAGCGAATTGAAAAGTAAAAGTTAAATAACACTAGAACAAATTATAAATAAAAGTACAAAAATAAGTAAATTTACAGAAATAAATGAAGCAACTGAAGAATAAAGTAAAAACAAAAAAAACATAGAAAGAGATACAAATTAGCATCAGGTAAATAAAGGCATAGAAGTACATGACTGCAGACCTAGTACAGCCAATCAAAAAAAAAAAAAAACCGGCTAGTAGACACTGCTAAAAACAGTCTATATGAAATACATCGAAATTCTTTAGACTTCTCTGCGGTACATCCCATTTCATTTCAATCAGCAGCTTAGGACATAACTAGACCGTTCAGAATCTTCCGATGAAACAAACATCTGCTACTTTTCTCCTTCATTCTAGAGTGGATAGATTTATCAGTGTTCTGATATGTGTATTCATGGTTAGTGAATCCAATACCCACTCTAGGTGCATACATTCGTAAGAAGATATTTTGGACCCTTTCAAGTTGGAGTTTATAGCGCTCATAATAGGAAGACCAAAGTTGGCTATAGTACACTAGATTAAATTTTCTAGCTTGCAATACGATTGAGTTGATATGTTCGCTAAATAGGAGCTTGGAGTCGAATATGACACCTAAATCATTGATGCTTTGAGTACCCATCAAAATTTACTCTCCCAATTTGTAGAAGTTATCATGAACTCGCCGCTAATAGGAGTTATGAAAGTTTATGTGGCAATACTTAAAATTAGAACACTTCTTTAAATTAAGACAGTCCATTGATCTCTACTCAGTTCATCAAGTTAAGTTCAGATTGTAAATGAATGATATCAGTTGGAGCTTTAATTTCATCAAAAACTTTAAGATAATCAGCGAAAATAAAAAATTTTGCGTTAACAAAACATTTTACAACATCATTAATAAATAAAATAGTCAATCATTAATCATTAATTTGTTGCATGATAGGACGAAATAATCACAGACCAGAGCATCAAAGATCTTCCGACTACGTACATATATCGCGATAATTACAGATGTTATCCTTGCTACCATTTTTAAAAATTAGTATTATATAACTATGTTTCCACAATTTAGGAAAGATTTGGTCTTTAAGCGATAGATTAACTATAGCAGAATGATCTCCGTTTGAATCATCCAAGACGTACACAGTTGCGAAATATTCCGCAAATAAACAAGCTATGTCGCTACCATTGTCAGCAGATTTTGTTGCATAATATATTTTAGAAGGAATATTATTATGATTTATGATTATGGAGGAATATTATGATTTCTTCTTTTATACATTGTTTACGGATATTTGCGAATTCTGTGTAATTTTCAAATGTTCTTGACTCAAGAAATTGTTTGTGACATTTTTTCTTTTCAATGACTAAGGAAATCAATTTACTATTGAACTATACCGAAATATTGCTATGATTTTCTTATTGAATTTAGGGGCATATAACTCAGAATACATGTCGTAAAATGCATCTACCGTTTCATCCACTATTCAATACTAGATAGAAAACTATTGATGTTATTGTAATCAGCAGCACGCCAGGCAAGAAAAATATCATCGAGTTGAGATATTTAACCATATCCACACCATTAGTTATCTTAAATAATATAGAATATGCGTTATGATGAGACGATTTGGGTAGCAACGTATTATCTTCAACCGATCAGCTGGTGTTTATTAAGTTTGAATAACATACATCGCGAAAGATTCCGCCGTCATTTGGTTCCTCCGTGACTTGTTTGAAATTGAGATACGAGAACGTTTCTCGTACTGAAACTGCCGGCGAATCGACTGGACATATCGTAAGGTCATCATTGGACCTCTTGGCTTCAGGCAAATTATAATCACCAATGATAATAAAATTAGATTCCGGATATTCCTGAAATATGTCCTCGACTACCTCACAATGACTTACATATTATGTTAAAGGCGATAATGGAGGAATATAAACGTCACCAATAATTAGGCTGTAGTGAAGATTATTGATTGCTATAAAGAATTGCTCAACATTTTCAACTTTAAATTTTAAAATTCTAGACGTCTTCTTGATTGCCATAAAGATCCCGCCATTAAGTAACGTGTCGCTAGTCTTCGAATTTCTATCCAGACGAAAAATATTAAAATTTGGTATACAAAATTCATTGTCAGATATGTCCTCCTTAGTCAGCTTTCGCAAAGCTAGCTTATAGTAATAGACTTATAGCACATATAGTAATAGACTTGGACAGTTCAATCATTTTAGTTCTAATACCATTTTAGTTAATATAAATGAAATGATTCAATTAGTTTTTTGAGTATTAATGCGCTGGGCATTATTCATACGTTTCACTACTACTGGTTTAGAATTCTTATATACTATTTTCCAATTATTATTATCTTCTCGATTCTTTATGCCTACCAGTTCAGCAGCCTTTCTATTCTCATCGCGTTGTTTCTGAGTCTCATCAATATCAACTTTATGGCCAGTGTCCTTGATCTTGTGTCTCTTCTTTAAACTTGCGTGGACATCACTCTTGGAATTTAACTTAACACAAAGTGGTCTTTTAGATTAAATAGTCTGTAATGTACAGATTTCGCTGCACAAGTGAGGAAAATTACTTATAGTTCAACTCGATTCATTTTATAAGTGAATTATTATTTAATGTTTTAGGCATTCAATATATACATTCGAAGAAGATTGTTCACCATGATATTAAACCAAGCAATATTTTTCTCCAAATGGAAAGCGATGGATCGCTACTCGTACAATTAGGAGATTTTGGTTTAGCTTGTCCTCAAAGTGCCAAACATCCGTTAGCATTTGGTACGGCCCTTTATGCAGCACCAGAACAACTCGCGGGTGATTGCAATGCAATGGTGGGTTTTTATTTTATTTACTTTAAAAATCTGATAAATTCGCGCTATTTAATTTATTTTAAAAATGACATCCAGAACATACATTAATTGTGTACTTTATTATTCATCATTTATTTCGAATTGTACATATTAACTATGATTTACTATTAATTATGTGCTTATGATGTATTTAATTATATTTGTTCAAATGATGTAGTTAATTATATTTAATTATGTATTTAATTATGATGTATTTAATTATATTTGTTCAAATAAAATACGTAATATTTTATTTCAAATAGAATAGTATTCCTTTAGTATGAATTTGACAAAACTATTTGCTGTTATTTATACATTTAATTTTTTAGAGTGACATGTATTCCCTTGGCATAGTTCTCCTTGAATTGGTCGAAACTTTTCATACAGACATGGAACGCATCGAGACGATTAATCGTTTACGCGGTGGACATCTACCACCTAAACTTTGCACGCGGGAGCCAGAAGTAGCAGCTATAGTACGACAAGTCGTTACTAGATGGCCGCAAGATCGACCACCTGCGAAAGTACTCTTAAAGATGTTTGAGGAATTAAATGCAAGTAATGAACCACCTAGATTTCCCATGAAAAATGGTAAGATAGTGATTGGGTCACTCATGATTTAAGTTATTTAAGTTGCTTTATTTTATTTCTTTGTTTGTGATGATAAATTTAAATCGGTCCTAATTTTTATTGTGCTTAATTAAATCTTCTTTCATCCCTTCAAAGAGTTTCGAGATTTTTGCTGAACTATGGGTGAATTAGTTGAACAATCTGCGATTTGCGGATGATCAAGTGAGATAATATCTGTTTTGGAATGGGGGTTTCAGCTGCTTTTAAATCAAGTGATCAACTTACGCTAAAATCAAACCTTAAACTGATAAATATAAAAATTAAACTAAAGTTTCTGGGGAAGAGAAATAGTTATGGAGAATTCTCATTCGGAACCATATGTTCGGAACGTGAATAGTACCACGTTCAGAAGAAGAAGGTTACTAACGATGTACACTTATTTTGGTGGGTGTTTTGTTTTATCGCCATATCCAAATATTATGCAATTTGTACAGTTTTGTTAAGTTAAACTGCGTGTAACACTAATATATTATTATGTTACCTTTGAAATTACAGTATAGGCAAATGAAGCAAACAATGTTGCCACATTCCTGAAAATTTCCGACTTCTCACATATCATATTCGTGGGAATGACTGTATGGTTTGGAATTGATATATGCTATTCTTTAGAAAACCGTAGATTCTCTGTCTCTGGTATAGTAATTAACATCCTGTAGTAGATTCTAATTTATATAGTAATCTTCCTATCGCTATTAGATTTATTAAAATTTAAATGTTAATTTCAATGCCACTATGATCAATTTCCCTCCAGTCTTATGAATGGGTTACTTCTATAGCGACTAGTTTTTCATTTATTAATAATAGATCAAACAACGACGGATTGCTATTTTTCTTAACGATATCTCATTGATTTGAGCATAATGTTTTATTTTTCGAATAGATGAAATTGAAGAATCAGAACTTGTGAAACGATTGCAAAACCAATTAGCGGAAAAAGACGAAGAAATCAACAGACTGAAAGAATTACTGAAAACGTTTAAAGAAATGAAAAGCGTTTAAATGAAAAGCAGGTATGAAAAACGTTTAAATTGAAGTTTCATACGAGATAGTGATTAAAAAGACAATAAATAATAACAGTTCTAAATTACTTAAAAGAGCAATGTTTTAAGTATGTGCACGAGCTGAAATTTCGTATTAAGTAGTATTATAGATAGTTAAGATTTATGATGTAACACAAAAGAATTCTTTCAACAAGAAATTAATTAACTCTTACTGAGTATTATTTACAATAACGCATGTATGATCCCAAAGTTTTCGGAAAATAACCCCTACCTTTTTTTTAAATTAAATATTACTTCACAAAATATATAATATTCACATTGTTATAGTGGATCATTGTATTCAAAGGTTTTATTTTTTTTAAATTTTCCTACCATTATGCGGATATCAATAATGGTGGATATGATTTTTCCAATTTGTAAAAAATGTGATGGTGTTATTTGTTTTCATTTGCTTGTTTTCCACCCCCTGTTCTACGCTTTAATGGTAAATATTGACAAAATTGCCTTTATTAGTCCAGCCTGAGGTACGTTAAAAAGGTTATTTAATTTAATAACAAAGTCTATGTATGTTATCTTGCATGAAAACAATCATGCTATTTGATGTGCTTTCTTTGCCGCTGACCTAAAAATTATAGTTTCCCTTTCTCTGATGGAGAAAAAATGAAATTCTTAAAAGTCCATTATAATCACGTAATTGTCAATTAGATGTGTTAGAGCACAGCAACAAATTGGAATTTTTGCTAACGGGGCAGTGATTTAATTTTTGAAACATTCCCAAATCAGTAAATTTTTTTCCATCACGTGGCTTAAAATGTTTGGTCGACTGTTTTGGGAGCGTATAATTACTTTATGGTTTGAAAAATTATTAAATAAAGAAATAGATTGATTTAATAGAAAACTAACCCGACCTTTATCTTTATGTGAACCCCTTCTAATAATTACAGTAAATCAGCGAATTCTGTAAATAAAACTATGAAATTGTTTTATCATTAAAATTTATTTCCGGAATACTCAAACATTTTTCCAAGAGAATATAGAGGACAAATGGAATGAGGACAATAGGAAGTTTTATAGAATCTTTACTAGTATACAAATAATTTTAAAATGAATTTGAGTAATTAATTTACAGTAATCATATTCCGCAATGACCATCTACTTTTATAAGCAATTTAGTGCTCGTATATGATTCAATTTGTTTTCAGTCCAATTTATCCCATTCAGCTTAATACCACGCTCCTTTCCTTTAAAAAAAATATTTTTGATAAAGTGGCAATATTTTCTTGGACTCTTACTCTATCACACTATCGAAATGCTGATGTCGCTAGTTCAATGGGCCATATTACATTAATGTATGATTAATTTCGAGGTTCTTTCAGTTTTTATCTACAATATACATTAACAAAATTATTGGATCAATTCGATTTGATTGTTGTCTTTCGAGACGCCTCATTCATTTCACATATAACGTTTCTGGAAAATTTTCACTGCAACACTTATAGCTTAACATATGTCACTTTATTATCGCTTTCGCGCATGATCCAAACAATTTTTTTGCCACTCGTGGCGTCAATGGTTGGCCAATTCTTCCAAATCTGTATGTATGTAACTACTCGAAACGATGCCTCAACTACATTTTTACTATTTGCGGTTGAAGCTGACTAAAGAACAGATCTTTGTATCTGCTAATTTTCTTTTAAAATACTCAACAAGTTTATCCTTGTCCGTTGGGTGTTTTGTTTTGATGTGTCTAGGAAGAAGTGATTGTGTTAAAATACTGTTGGATGAAAGAAATAATCTGGAGTGCAGGACTGGAAACTTTCAGGTTAGCGGCGTAGCGTCATATTTTACAGAAGTTTTATAAATTGTCGACTGTGCCTACTCGATAAGTTTACGAAATTTTCTGTTGAAATGTGTAATTAACTGAATTAATATCCTTGAGTTTGACATGTAATTAATTTGAAGTACTATTTTTATTCGTGTTCTATTAACAGTGCTTTAAATATATTTATCTACATTTAATATTTTGTAATATGTTTTGCGTTTAATATTTAAAATTCCGCCATTATAATATTCTTTTGTGTTTAGAATATTCCTTTAATAAAGCGCGAGAACCTCAAAGATTAGAGCCAATGGTTGGGAAGTACTATGCCATCTTATCACATTTGTTGGGCCATGTTGAAATGAATTAATTCTATTTTATGTACGAAACAACTCGACAGAACGTCATCAGATACAAACACAATCATTGTTTGTATCTGTTTGTGAAACTTTATTCTATTTGTTTGCACTTTGGAAGTGCGAAAAATTATTTTCAAAATAACCGATACATAGATTATTTTAGATTTGTATATAACTGAAATTCCTGTTATGTATTATTTTTTCTTTTAATGTAAGTTATACTTATATTTTAACTTAGGAAATAATTAATTTTTCATTTTAAAATCAGAATGTTAAATTTATTTTTTCATTTAGTTTTCTTGACAACCAAATATAATTTTTAGCATTCTCGAAATAAAATATATTTAGCTCGAGAATGCTATATATTTAGCGAAAATATATTTTTCGCTAAAATATATTTAGCGAAATAAAATATATTTAGCTAAATGCTCATAACTTGGAGAATTTTAATTTGATAGCACCGAGTTATTATATCGAATTGATTACTTAAACGATAATTTTGTTAAAACACTGAGTTTTATCTCAGGTGCGATTTAATTACGTTGAAGACATTCGAACGAAATGATCTTTCTATTGTATTTCGATAAACCTTTGACAGTTGAAATGTACAAATTATTTTATATATACATTTTAAAACTGGGAACATTTTTTTTACTACTAATTGCAATGACTGTGACTGAATATTGTGATAAATAAATTTAATCTTATTTTTAAAAAGTGGTTTAATATATTACAAATATTCCTGTTTACACATTTCAGAACAGTCTGTGAAAAACTAGATGTATCCTTTCTCTCCAATAATCCCAGC
>WYDF02298346.1:0-15747 GCA_009867245.2 Adranes taylori
ACGTTTGTACATATATTTACTGTTTTTTGATTAAAATTTATGTTTCCATTTAGAATCTTGAATACATTAAAGGTTAATTTATCCTGTAGGAATGTATTCGCCGATTTCCAAGTAATTCATTTGTACCGATGGCTACGTTCATCAAAGGCGCTCTTATATGATCCAGCTCTTTTGCGCACACTTCAAACGACAATGAAAAAACTATTTATTTATCTTGTGGCAGAACTGCGCCGATTAGGTTGTCGCATTGTGCATGCAAATTTCAATCGTATTATCGTCGCAACAAAACGATTTTCCGTTCAGGACGCACTTTCTTACGTGCAATATGTTATAGCAGCTATTAAAAATAAGGAATTGTTCCATTCGTTAGATATCACCTGCAATAAGGTATTGTATCTCAATAATTATAGAACATTAAACTAACCATACATTTTGGCAAACTCCTTTTTTCATCTTATCCATTCCTGTCAAACACATCGTAACTTATCTCACCCTCATCCATGATCACTTTTCTTTCAACATTTACCACTCTTAAAACCTGCTACCTAGCACTTATACCAATCTTTCAACACATTCTCGAAGTGTGGACGCTTATTCACTCCACTTATTCTCATCAATATTTGCACCCTCTTTATTTCTTCTCTTGTACACAGACTGTACTTTCGTCCAATAGTAAAATACTAGCAACTCTGTCACATTATATAATATATACTTGTTATGTAAAATTATTTAATTAAGAATATTATCCGTCTTAATATTTCCACCGTGTCACTGTTGCTGACTTCGCTGTTGAAACTAGCTAATGGGATAATAGCATTGGAACTCATATAATTTGGATTATTTCAGTCAAGTTCTTGACTTAATCGACAAATCCGTTTGTTTCTTGGATATGTTCTAAAGCTTTCGGAAACAAACTAGTACACGATTGGTGAACCCATGCCCAGCATTTCCTACACTAACTCCCACCAACCCAGATTTTGGAATAATGGTTTGAGACTTCTGAGGCTACAAACTGCTCCGTCCCATTTGCTTATTTAATTTTCTTACTATTGTAATGAATTAAAGATTAGTGGCTTAAATAAGAATTAAAACACGTATACATTTCTATTGAAAACATAATTTATGGGGAAATGTAATTTTCTTAGTGTTTTACACACAAGACTTAATGCTACTTTATTTTTGAGAGTATCAACTATTTTAATATTTCTCTATGGGCGTTAATCTTCAATTGAAATATTTTAAATAATTACATCAGTATAGAAAACCTGTCTCTAATCATGTTCAACATATAGTTCCAACGGAATGTCTTGCAATTCGTTTTAATTATTTTTTTAAATATAAGTACATATTTTCATAATTTTGTTTATAAATTTCATTATTTTTTTTTTGTTTAGTGTTGGGAATATTTAGTATGGCTTGATACGGCAAACTTTGCCGGTATAGAAGGTAAAGTTTCACCTGAAAAACAAAATCCTGATAAACCTAGAGAAGTCGTCAATGATGACAATGCCAATGCCCAAAATGGTGAAGAAAGTAGTGATGATGAAGATGAGGTAGTAGTTGTAATGAATTGGAATATTGTTGAACACCTTCCAGAAACTGGCGGTTGTCGGAATAATTTTAATGCTGTTGTGGCCGGCTACGTCAATGCAGTTTATAAGAAATTAAAAGAATTACAATCTACAACTGAGGATTATCCCAGTCAACAGAATGCAATTGATGCACACGATGCGAAGAAAGATATTGTTATGCAAGAACAAATTGTCAAATATGCAGTTGAGTTGATAAAGGGAGAATTAGCACAGAACTTGTTTCAGTAAGTTGAATTATTATAGAAATTATGATTAATTAGTAAATTACATTAGATTATTAAATGAATTTGTTAGGTATATATTCTCAAATACGATGAATAAACTTTTTCTTATTCAGAGTTGTGGAGAAAATTCATTTTCAATTAGAAAAACTAGATAATGGTATGTTGCCTTCATTGGAATTCGTCAAAGCCATTTGTCATATATTGTCATTGGATACTGAAATTGGCGATTCGGTGTATGATTTAAAAAGAAATTTGTTACGGATAGTTGGTATGTATTAAAATTGTATATTAAATACACATAACTTTACGTAACCTGTCTTAAAGAAATCTGTTCTAACCATTTTCTATCTTTTTTTCTCAAAATTTGGTTATAATTGCACTCGACTTTCTAATTTCACTTGTTTTATAGGCATTGGCGAATTCTCAGATTTATCCATTTGGAAGGATCAAACTATATCATACGTTATACCTCAAATGATTTGCAAATTGTGTAACCATTGTCGTGATGTGGATTTAGGTAGAGATATTCACAAATCGGATAATTCTTGGTTGTGTACAATGTGTAATGGAGCATACGATATCGAAGAAATCGAGCATTACTTAATCGAAACTATTAGTAAACGATTTCTATCGTGGAATTTGCAAGATTTACAATGCAAAAAGTGTACACAGGTGCGTATTCTTGATAATAAATGTTCTAATTAAAGTAAAATTCTAAGATACAAATATTGAATCCAGTGATACTAATATTATTATACAAAAATTATATGAAATTTGTTTCTACGTTTTGTACTTGTTGATTTTGTATTGGGTGTTACTGAAATGTTTGATTTCTTTAGGTGAAAATGGAAAATATGTTGATACATTGCACATGCGCAGGAGAATATCGTTTAATTTTAAGTAAAATAGAATGTATGAAACTGTTACAAACATTTTCGCACTTTAGCGTTATATTTTCAATGCCAACATTACGAGAAACGATAGATACGGTTTTAATATATTGCCGATAACTTATTTTGAATATATGTATTTTTTATACTTTTTTTTGGCGTGTAATTTATAACCTGGTTTCTATCATTTTAATCCCTGAAGAAATCATACTTTTTTATATTTGTTATACATACAAAAACTTTCCGTGACTCAGATCTATGCGTAAGATCTGTTACACAAGTATGTGTTATTGTATGGGTTTCCAAGATGAGCCTAATCCAACCTTCATGCTCTAAATGGACATTGTTTTTGTTTTCTGAAAAATGGAACATATCACAACCGTAGTTTTAGAGAATCATTGAACAGTCAATTCATAATAGTATTTGCCAGAAGTCTTAGAAGAAATAAGAAAAAGGAACGCTCGACATTAGATCATTATACAATGAGACAATGCGATCTCACACATTCTGCGCAAAAAAGTTGCCTTTTTAAGCACTGAAAAAGCTGAATTGATGGCACATCTGCTGTACAGTCCTGAATGTTTTGCATATACCTGATTCGCTAAGGCAAAAATGAAACTTGGTTCCATTGTATACAAAAATGTATTTACCAATATTTAGAAAAACAAGTTTCCAATATTAAACATTAGTTTTTCCCAAAGGTACCTTGTTTAAGGATCTTACAGTTTTTTCAGAATAAAATATAAACTTTATTTACGTCTGATGGACTATAATCTTCTACATCATAAATGCTCTTACATGGAACTCATTTATTGTATATTTTGTTTTATGATCTTTCTAAGTGGGCTGTTTTATCGAATCCGGCCCATTCTAATTATTATGCTAAGTAGATATACATTTAATGGGTGAATAGGATAGCAATACCAAAAAAAAGATTTTCGATGCAGACAAGCTAATTTTTTTGTACAGAACTTGCATAACCTGGCTTTATTGTTTTTAACTATTTATAATTCATATTGAATCTAAATCGCGCCGTTATTTTGGACTGACATTTTTTTCTTTTTATTTTGTCTAATTATAATGCAATAAAATTATGATGTCTTCGGTTCCATTTAGCAAAAGAAATATTCAAGATAAAAATTTTCGAACTAATGTGTAAGAAAATTTGTTAATACTATAGATATTGACGTAGAACTGATTTTGGCTGAATTGATGATGCGTGGCTCGTGATGTTGTTACGGTATGTAGTGATTAGCTTTGGCGATATCGTGGCGAACGGGAAGATTGTGACGAGTTTAATCACTGTCGCCGAAGATGCGTCTAAAGAGCCGTCATCGATGTGATTCACGGGTGACTGGGTACAACCACCCTTTTCCGAGGGTTGGCGGCAAATTACGTCACCGGATGCTGTCGAGGATATCGGAGAACCGTAGGGTGTCCACGGAGCTTCCTTCTGGATTTGCGGAGGATTCGTCTGCGTGGATGGAGAAGGCGGATTGTCGTCTACCAAATAGTGTGGAGTGCGTGGACAGCGCTACATAATTGGACGTTCTGGCGTGCGACCTCCGTCTTCGTTATTGGTCTGGAACGCTCTACGGTTCGCTTCCCTCTTCTTCTCGCGTCGTCCACCTCGTTTTCTCATCAATGAAGTCGGTTTTTGGGAAAGGGAAGGTTGATAAAAGTTTATGATAAAGATGTAAAGAAATGAGAAGATGATGTACGAAAGATTCTCCTGAAAATAGCTAGTGGATTAGCTATGGCCTTGTTGTTGCTGGCAGAAAATTTTTTGGATTATACTACATGGATTTTGACGGATTTTAAATTAACAATTAAATAACATAACTTTTTCAGACACTTGTGAGAGCAAACTGTTCTTTATACTGCGACTAAGCTCGCCTTCAAAAGTCTAGTTTGAACATCAGCAGAGAATTCCCTGATTGAAGCATGCGACTAGCTCACTGGTGGTCAATCAGACAAGACTCAAAATGCGTCTAGTCTAAATGGTTCTAGACATGGCTTTTTATATGAATTTAGAGATTTCTCGACGTGCAGTTGGACGGCGCTAGGTTTTTATGATTGGGCTGAATTTAGTCGAAATAGCTGCTAAAATTTTAGAGAAGGGAGAATATTCCTCGAATGAAAGATCGCTTTTTGGCCGTTGCGAATATTAAAGAAGAAATTCGCTTAGCAACCCTGCCACGTTTCTATGATTCTACGATGAGTTGCTCTCCAATCATTCCCCTTCCATCATAGTGACTAGTCAACCACGCGATAGTGGCGGCACGGTATTTTACATACGAATAAAAAATCTGCCCATACGAAGGTAACGCCCCCAGAAGTTCATTAGCCTCATCAGAGTTATTTGTCGAAATACGCTCTTATCGAACTCTCGTACAGACGAGTTCACCAGAAGTCAATAAACCCATTAAAAGGGAGGTCATAAATCTTTCGCTAGACGAAAGCAATGACGCGGGTTCAACGTCCTTACTAAGAAGTTGCATGTTCGAATTGACTCGAGAAGCGTATGCAAAAAAAACTTGCGCGGGAAGAGAACGAGCCATAAAAGAGCACGACGCATATTCCTCTCTCTTGTTTTGTACCAATTTTTTGTTCCATTTCTACACTCGATGAGTATGCACAAAAAAATATAGACATTTTTTGTTCGTATTTCGTTTTCGATGCGATCTCACAAAAAAGCATAAAAGACACCTGCTAGGGGCAAAAACCATAGCAAAAGCAAGGTCAATACGAAATATGACTAGCTTTCCTTCTTACTTGTTACGCGGTCTCTCTATAACACATGAAAATAAGAAACGATGTTAATTTTGTGTGTTTGGCGTCAAGCCAGCACGGCTTCCTGCATGCCCAAAGGAGGGGGTGTTACTCCCCCATTAGGCTGACGATCTTGTTCTTTGTTATTAAAAGAATTCACATCTACGTGTATAAAAAAAACACTAGGGCCAAAAACCATAGCAAAAGCAAGGTCAGTACGAAATATGACTAGCTTTACTTCTTACTTGTTACGCGGCCTCTCTCTAACACATGAAAATAAGAAACTATGTTAATTTTGTGTGTTTGGCTTCAAGCCAGCACGCCTCCCTGCATGCCCGAAGGAGGGGGTGTTACTCTCCATTAGGCTGACGATCTTGTTCGTTGTTATTAAAAGAATTATCTACGTTTATAAAAAAAACACTAGTGGATAACCAACGCAAATCTTTCCGCTGCTTGAATTGAGAACGCAAGCCAAAGCTCAGGACAGGACACGAAAAGTAGACGCTATGAAAGCACAAATAAATATTCTGCGTTTGATGTGACCTCGCCACAGCAATAGAAACACAAAACAACCACTTGACCGGCGAAAGAGACGCCGAATGTACGTAGTATTCTCCATCCTCTTTTCTCTTCTGATTCTCTCTCTAACATACGCGAAGTCGTGTTTCGCGTCAGCGAACGCAATCGGCAGTGCACTAGATTGCCGCGGCGGCGGCTCTGGACTCCCTGCTCCTCCGCTTTTTCGTGCACCAAGAAAACGAACGTTGTTTTGCTTGATGACCTTGGTTGGCATACATCTTTCGCATAGTTCATTGACTCCATCTATATATAAAAAACCGTCTGCGACTATACAAAACAGCCTTTTCGTTGTTAACTTATTTTGAAATAAATATCGATACATTTATTTGATTAGTCATTTATTTAGATAATTTGTTTAAATGGTTGTTTAATCATTTATCGATTGCGAGGGTATGTCCAATATGCCGATAACCTCTTAAAACATGAAAATGTCCAAAGATATCTCTTGAAAACATTCTGCTGTCCTGATGCAATCATCGTACCCAAGTGACAAAGCAAATTCTATTGACGTTAGACAAACTCCCTTATTTTTAAGTAAACTACTTTGAGTAAGAGTAAAAGTCTAAAGTGTCCTTACCGTTAAATTACTTAATACACATTTACCCGACTAAACGACCGTCTCAGTCTACCAGAAACCGGCTGAAGTTCATATGTGACAAAATAACTCATATAATTCATTCCAGTATATATGAGATCGCAATAAACTACAAGTACTAAAGTGCTTATCAAAATACATGAGAAAAACTTTGAGGATTTCGAAGAAAATGGCTTCTACGCGAACCTGATACTTTATATTAAACAATAAATTGTAGATCTATCCCTTTTTAGCGATAAATAGACTTATCCAGTTTCTCTCAAATGATGTAGATATGACTATTTACGGTTACCAGAAATTCTATCAGAATGTATTTTTATATGAGGTTACTACACAAAATGAAAGCAATGCGTTGACCTTTCAAAATATTCTACTTTGAACAATTAGAAAAAACTGTTATTATAAAGAAAAACTGTTATTTCCGGTGTCCAGAAATAAACCAGTTGATACATTTTCTTGTTGATCATTTGAACATTAATCCACAAATAGACGAATTTTTAGCATTTTATTTGGATCGAATGATTAGCAGTTTCTCTGTATAAGACAGCTCAAGGTTTAGACTCTGATGATAAATGTACATGTTGATCACAGAAGGTTACCGTTTAAGTTTGTATTTTATAAAAACTAGAAAGCATATAAGTGGAGAAAATCTGTACATAGATTATAATAAATTAAACACTTTGGCTTAGCTCTGCGGAAAAGTCTCAAAAAATTTAATAACATGTTAACACTACCAACTATCTAGAAGACATTTCTTACTTAGTAGAAGGCAAGTCATATTGACTGTAAATCAAACACCGCGAATAATTTATCATGTATTTAGTGATACAAATTTGAATATACGTAAGTGGAAAACATTTAAACTGTAAAATATACATAAAAATAAGCCTTAAGAACTAACCATCGTGTAATATTTTTTTATACTTATTTAACAGATAAACATAATGAGTAAACGTACTATCACGTCAGTTATTGGTTGATAACTAAATATAAAACTAGTATTTTCTTCTTAACAAGTTTGGTATACATTTTAATGTTAAAACTAATAAAATAACTAATATTTATATTTGAAGTGCATTTGCAGCAAATATTTAACATTAACTTGAGCTATATCGTAAACGATATACTCATTATATAACAAAGCGGCGTTTAATCCCTGATCCTGAACTGGTTTACCCAATGGTACTCGAACATTGTCATGTATGATTTTAAATTCCTTTGGATCTGGTTGTGAACGACCAATACCTTTACAACTATGCTTACCTTTAGGTAATTTCTCCACATAGAACGCGTTTGTTTTTTCCCACACCTGAAAATGACAGAATATGCAACTATTTACTTTGCATAATACATTCTTGATTATAGTATGTAAGTTTATTATTGTTCATAATTATATTATTGATTTTAATACTTAATTAAATTAATTTGGCATGTCATTAATTCGGAATATTCCAAAACATACTCCAACTATAAAGGAGCTCTCGGAAAAGTTTTCTGCTACTATGAAAGAAATAATAGTAGTATTCTTTTGTACTGATAATAAATCAGTTCGTTCACTTTGCAATCAGTAGATCAGTTCACAATCAGTTCATGGCGATGGAGGAGTAGTGAAAATCTGTCAAACGAACACGATCAGTTCATTTCGTTCAGTTTAATCACTTAAATCAGTACAAATAATACGACTAATCTCAGGTAAACTAAAATCCTAAAACAAGGAAGGGACGTTGGGTATTACAGGTTAACCGAAGAAAGTTTCTACTGTTCAATGAGAAATTCCAATCCTACGATAGAGTAATTCCACCCGATTAGCTGCGAGAAAAGCCCGAAGCTAATGTGACTAATAATGATGCATTGAAAAATGTAGTACTTTATCCATTTCAATCTGCACATGCATAAGGACAAGGTTTGATGTTTCTGTTTCAATATTGGACCATTTGCGTCAAATCAACAAAGTGAAAAAACTAACCAAATATGTTTCCCAGAACTTAAACAGATCATATAAAAAGGCTTTCCAATGCATGCATTTCCTTGTTTTTCGAACAAATCGAGCCCTTTCTTATCTCGTGGTTTTACCTTCGTCTACAACAATTAAAAGCATTTTGTTGGATGAAGGTTAAGTATCAAATATCGATTAAGTATAAGACATCGAAAGTTCATTAGCTTCTGGATACTATTTGATAGACATAGAGCAGTTCATTACAGATGCATGAAACATGGTGAATCCATTATAATAGATGTATTGTAACAAAGTACACGAAATAATGAAGAAACTAGCAGAAAAACAGAGATTAATGCACAGAAAAAGCTCAATTCTTTTACAAAATAACACTCGTCCATATCAAGTCCATTAATTCACTTTACTTTTCTACGAAGCAAATTGAAAGCAATTAAAAGTGTTGTAGTAAGAAATTGGGAACTCGCGATCAACATCCATATAACTAGACTTTGCGTCAGCGGGCTTTCACTTCTTTAAAAATTTTGATGAAGGAAAAGGAAATTTTGCGCGAAACGTCTTTCGCTTGTCGCTCGTCGGGCTTCTTTGCTCAAGACCATACACGTTTACTCTAAAACAGTAAATGTGCGGTGACGCTTCTGAGGCCTATTTTGAATCATTGTTCACATTTTACAGTAATTGAATCATTTTAGTACATATTTCAAAATTAGTGTTACCAATGATATACCCGAAACTAATGTTTAAGAACTGGATGAAAATACAGAAAGTTACTTTCTGAAAATAGGCCTTTTAAAATATGAAAGGAAAGTTATCAATGTCAATTTGAAACACTTACATCTCCAAGCGCAACTTCGCACAATAACATCAAACCGACAGGATTCGCGGGACTCGTAGCACAATAGTTTGCTGATTTGGAGACCATATCAGCAAAATAAATGCCTTTACCAAACATGTAACCTGTAACGGGAGCTTCTGGTGGTGCGATACGAAGACCTTGTGATATGATTCCGGCATAATTGGTTGTTCGCGAACCGTGCCATAGCAGTTGACGATTGTGTAGTTTTTTGAATGGTTTGTATCTATAAAAAAGTTATACGTGAAATTTAATGATTAACAAACTGTGAAGTAACATATTCAAAAACGAGTTCTCTACTTGTCTTGTAAAAAACAACGAAAGTAGATTTAAAACAACGAACATATAAAAAATCTTTTTCAAGTTTGTAACAATTCTTATTTTTATTAAACACAAGATCAATTCTAAACAAACCTTTTATCTTCACCATGTCTGGTAACTACGAATACTTGTTCGATTTCTAATGCGTATTGGGAATGTGTTGCGGCGTGTGTATTCTTAACATAATCGCTGATGATAGCGAATTCTTCAGAATTGCGGTCGAGTACAGTAATGTCTGCTTTCAATTGTTGATAATGACCATCGACGCCAGAATCTGAAGAGGTTGTTTTCATAATGCTGTATGCAGTTTCAATTTCCATAAGATTATCAATCATTTCAACTTTTTGCTGAAAAAAAAAACAACAATTTAATTCATTTTAATTTTTTAATTCTGCACGTTGGCCTTATAATTCACTTTGCATTTGTAAGAGTGTCACGAATATCCTACAAAAAACAATAAACAGAGCAATACAACGTTAATCAGAACATGTACCATGTTTTCAGTTGAATAGAAGAAAATTAGAGCAAAACGGGCCTACATTTTTGAATCTTTAATGTGGAAAGTAAAACCCAAGAGTGTATTTTATCAGCGCAAAACCGGCGTAAGTTCATCGCGCTGCTACTGGACCCACGTATCCAATTGATGATAAGATAAGCACATTTGTATCGGTTTTGCAGTCATTTTTGCTTTCTGTTATAGTGTCGCTTGAAGAAGAGTAGTTTGTATATTGTACGTGTACCAGTTTTGTTGTACTTTTCATATTACATGACAGAAGAATTTTAGAATTCATCTTTGACTCATTGGAAGCAGTCTTTCATGATTCAGTGTATACACTCGCATAGCACAATGATAATCATTCTGCTGTTCAATGTCAAAACACTTCTTTGCGTTACACTGCACTCCGAGTACATGATTTCGAATCATGGTTCCAAGGTAAAATTAGTGTTTTGAAAAGTTTTGTTGAACTGCCCTGAGGGGACAGAGGTCTCAACTAGTCCACCAAGTCATCCCATCTCACCCATGGCTATGCATTCGCAACACTCCTCATTTCTATACCGAAAGAAGTACATAAATATTCAAAACTAGATAATAATTTTCAAGATTATTTAAAATTTCTGTTTACTGTATGCGCTAATCCAAAATGCGTTCTATTGCGATAAAATTACGAAATTGAGAAGTAGGCAACAATAAACAACAATCAGTAGATATTATTGATCTACCTAAGAATCGCAAAGAATTTTTGTTGAAAGATTATTTTTAATATTTCAAACAATAATGCTACTCCCGAAACTTATACTAACATTGATACCGAAGTTATACAAACCTTAAGCATATCCAAAGTATTAATAATTGGCGGATCTTCTATTCCGAAGGAGTGAGGTAGAAACGTATAAAAACGATTGGAAGCATCAATTAACTGCGATTGGGGCGGATTTTCTTTCTGAACTAGTTTCTGAAGTTCAGTTAAAACCTGATATGCCTTTTTCATTTGCGATTTGCTCAATTTACCTGGAATGTTATAGAAATTAATTTTAATTTTTAAAAACACTAATCAAAAGGAATGCTGTATGAAAGAAAAGCCTTTATAATTCAAATGAAACATTCCGAATATTGTCACTTTATTGGCAGAATTACTAAAATTAAACGCAAAAGTGTACATTCAGACGTAAGTCTGATTAAATTAATCATTACTCTTTAACAATCTTACATAGTGGTAGTAACAATAATAAAAAAACAAACAAACAATAAATTCTTAACTGAACATAATTCTTAACGTGGGTCTAATTGGGTTAATCATTACTCTTTGGCAATCTTGCATGGTGGTGCTAACAATAATGGGGAAAAAAAGCATTACGTTTAGCAAACTACACACATTTTTCCTTTTTACAGAAATTAATTTTTGGAAAAGGTTGCACCAGATCATAATTACTAAACCAAAAGTGTACTCCTGTTTATAAAGTTTGTAAGTTTGCATCAGACCATCAATCTGAAAGGTGCTCTCGTCGATTAGCCAAGCCAATTAGGTTATTCAGGTAGGACCTTCAACTTCTTCAGAATCCGGAATTTTGAGATAACATTAGAAATGTAAGAACAGGCAATAAATCTAACTCTATATGTTGCACGTCTAGAGGTATCTTTAAGTCTTCAAAGTATACTAGCTTTCTTCTCTTCACTATATGGCTGATATAGTTTTCCTTGTCCACTATCACTTTCTCGTTAGTAACTTGTTAATTTTTCTCAGATTGTCAAACGCGTTCACAAAATCAGAGGCATATGAAGATGTCGAGATCGCTGATTACATGGATCGCACTGTTGCTTCGGGATAGGAAAGAATCTTGGTCTGAGTTAATTCCAAAATTTTAGTTGAAACTTCGTCTGGACCACTTGATTTTCTACGTACCGCACATTTCTGGCGCTTCACATCAGGCAGTTGAAGAATCATTTTTTCTGTTCTTCATAGATTATTTTGCCCATCGTCCAATAGTTCTTTGTTGTTTGCACCTGGTGGCTTCTATAATTTTCTTGTGCAAGTGAAGAGTGTTATGCGCAGGCGTCCTTCCTTTTCTCTCGTTTTACTTTCATGTTTATCCGAAAGTGATATAAACAAATTTGTAACATGCTGTGTCATTCATATTAGTTGTTTTTAATGAATATCAATTGAAAATTTCAAAACTGAATAAAATATCAGTCGCTATTTTGACACAATGTCAAAGTATTCTAAATTTATAAGTACATACCCAATGGCATCTTTTCCATATCCAATTCGAATTCCAACATCAATCTCTTCATATCATTGACATTGAAAATCATATGCATAAGATTTTGGACAGGCTGTGCTAATTTCGAATCAACAGAGTTATTGATTTCAATCTTCGCAGATTCATCGTCTCCATAATCCATATCAATTGGATGCATCTTTCCGGGAACTTTCATGAAATCATCACGCATATCCCAATCGTTACCTGTTTTATCCAAATAAACCGACTCGAACTCACGTTTGGCTTCCATAAGACTAGTTTTGGGGTCAACTTTTGATGAACCGATTGTAGTACCTACAAATGTGGATCATTAATAAAAATATTGAGCTCGTGAATAAGTATTCTAAAATGACATGTATTTAAAAATGCAATTAAGTTTTCTACGTAGATTATGTATACAACAGAATTATTTTGATATAAGGAAACTGCACAATGGATTCCTGTGTCAAATAATAGCTTTCATAGTCTCCATGAATTTAGTTGCAGTATAAGGCTAAATCTTAAAAGAATATAAAAGTCTAATTCCTAGCTCCAGAGATTGTGAATTTTTAAGATGTAAAACGACTTCTTTTCTAGAAACTATTAGTGTGTCTGCACACGGAGCTTGTCAAAAGAAACTGTTCACTGACGCGATTCACTAAGCAGTCTGCAATGAGTTACAACCTTTGTAACTCTTCAATTGAGAAAAGCATGCGGCGTAACTTGTTACAACCAGTAATCAGTTCCAGGCTATTCAACATATCGAATCGCTAGAGATTTCAATTTCCTAGTCTGCTAGTTTCTAGTACGATTGAAATGAGTTTAAAATATTAGGTAAATCTTTTTTATATAAATGTAATATAGTATAATGGTTGAACTTAAATTTTATATGAATTAATTTTCGTTCATAAAAATGAACGATCAACAAATGAATATCAAAGTAGTGAAAAAGTAGAAAAACATCAAGTATTGTATGATGTCAGGCTTTCAGGATATTAAAAAAAAAGGATGAACCAGAAAATCAATTGAATTAATACTAAATGATGGTCTTTCAACATTCGACAAAAATTTTGCATCCGATATTCAGATTTCTCTTGTAGCAACGAATAAGTGGCCGTTGAATTTTCTTTCAAAATATGGATGAACCCAAAATCTTCGTAATCCATATCTCAGGTGACTATATTAATAATATTTTAAAAATATTCATCAGTGGAATCATTGCTAGACTCACAATCTGTGTGATAGCCCGCGATATTGTTTTACCTTCCAAAAAGAGAAATATATCGATTTTCGTCACTTTTGGATAGGCTTCGCGTATGGAAATGCATCATTAATGAGTTTGTAAGCAGTTAGCAATTTCAATCACAAACCAATTTAGTTTCTTCTGAATAGCTCCGTGTGTAGAGGGCATTAATGTTTCGTGCAATATCAAGAACTCAATGTTTAACTTACCTATACGACCCCATGATCTGAACAACCAATATTTATTTTGTCCATCAGCTTGCAATAGCTGTAATTTATAATAACTATTCTTTTTCATTTGAATGTCCGTAATACCCAAAGTAACGGTGTATTTGTCATTTCCTTCCTATAGAACAAGTACAAATGAATTAGTAGAAAAAATAAAATGAAAGTGTATTTCTTTGTTGAGAAACTTATGGCACCTTCCAGTTATCGAGACAGAAATAGCATAGAAACAACGAGTTTTAATCCCTATTCCTAAGGAGTTTCGAAACCTATAAGTACATTAAAAAATAACTAGGCAAGAAACAGAATATTTTTAAAGATATTAAAAATTAAAGAAAGGTAGTGAACTATTGAACAAATTTCTTACGAAAAACTATGCAAGAAGGAAAATCTATTTAAGATATAAACTTGAATAGCCAAATCCAAGCAAATCAGACACAGGTTCTTAGTTTTAAATATAAACTTAGAAATTTCAGTAAATCGCTCAGAAACGTGAGTATATTTTTAATTCATTCCATTCAGTTAAGAGTTTTAAATGGTAAACTGATATTGGCTATAAACGATCTAAGTGAATATTTGACGACAGTATAGTGGAATTTGGTATTAGAGTTTAATGCAGCGTAGATATCTAGGTTGATAAGAGCTGTGGTACTTATTTAAGCGTGCACTTCACGTTAGGTTGCCCAGTCCGTTCTTAAACTTGTTTTTGGATGTTGCATTGACAACGGAATCAGGCAAGGCGTTCCACTGAGTTACTATACTATTGCAAATAAATGTTTCATTGGGTTACGGCGACATAGTTCGGTTGTTAATTTGAAACTCTCTCCACGTAAGTCTATGTTTGCGTTCTTCTTGAAGATACACTCAGCTGTAGCTGTAGTATCTAGATTGCAGCTGTAGTATTCATTTAATATTTTATAGGTTTCGATCAAGTTTCATCTTGTTCTATGTTCCAATAGAGAAGGCAGATTCAGTGATGCTAAACTATCATCGTAAGACAGACTTCTAATCGCGCCTGGTAGCTTAGTAGCTTTACTCTGCACTCGTTCCAGGGCCTCAATATCTTTGTTGAAGCACGGGTAAATAAAACTAGCGTTAAAAGCAGATTACTTGTGGCCGATCGTCCTGTGAGAAATCCAACCTGAGCTTCTTCAAATGTACAGTTACTTTAAACAAGAATTTGCTGACATCATTAACTATTATTTTTTCCATGCATTTGCAAAATATAGACGTCAGACTAATTGGTCAATAATTTACAGCTTTTGTTTTATCCCCATTCTTGTAGATAGAGATAATTATTGCTTTTCCATTCTTCTGGTACTTCACCTCTGGCCAACGAATCAGTCATAACTTTAGATAATGGGAAACAGTTATTTGCCGGTTTGTAGATACATATTAAATTCAGTTCGTTTAGACTGTATTTCATCCTGGCGTATATTAAATAGCCTTTAATATTAGGTATCAATATGAGGTACTATACCTTCAATAGGTGGTATTATATGCTCGAGGCTATAATACCACGCTCAATTTTACACTCCATGGTGAAGAATGTATTATATTTAGACTGAATCTATATATATATATAAATCAATGTATGTTTGTATGTATGTCCTTTATGCTTGACTACACCATCCATCCGATCGACATGAAACTTTTTAGGAATTTGTTGAGTACACTCCCGGGGAGGTTTCTGTGAAATTGGTTATTTGAAATTTTATACTGGAGCAAAGATACAGCCTCCGCAATGTTTCCTTATGGATA
>WYDF02298357.1:0-15747 GCA_009867245.2 Adranes taylori
ATCCCACAGTTGTTGGATGCATCGGGCATCCTTCCTCTTTTGAAGATTCTCCACTTCCTACGTAAAACAAAAAAAAAGGAAGTGTGGTTGAGGAAATGTGGTATGTAGAGGAGATGTAGTGAATGTGTTGAATTTTGGAATAATTGCTCGGATAAGTGAAGTGATAAGTAAATAGATAGAGGAAAGAGGATTATAAATGCGGTAAGAAGATAGAGGGGTAAAACAAAACATTAGAAATAATAATTGAATGAAAGGATTGATTTTCTTCTCTCTCCCAATTAAGAATTTCATTTGGGATGTATAAATTTGTCTTGTTTGTTTATGTTGATTTGTTTATACCAGTTAGTTTGTTTATGTTAAATAAAGGTGCATTATTTGTAATATTAAATCTAAAAGGCTTAATATCATTAACAAATATGAATTTCCATCGCACCAGTAAAGTAACCCACATCCCTTAAATATTGAATCCCTTTACGCTCATAAGGATTTTTAATTCCATATTTGACGATATTGTATGAGAAAATAAATGTTTCGCGATCTACTAAATATTCCATTCTATTCGTAGTCGAAATACAAAATCAGGTTTATTTTAATATAACAATGAGTTTGTTGTATTCAACCCATAGCAATATATGTCACCCAAAATCAGATTAAAGACGATTAAAGCTTATTTGTCGTATTATATATACCCATTTACCATTTTTCGAAATCGGCAAGTGAGCTTATTATCATTTTACTCGCGGTCTGATGGTCATACGTTTTCCACAATAGAAAAAGGTATAACAGCATGGTATTTTAAAGATGTGAACATCTTATAGTATTTTCATGCCCATAAATATTGGTTAAATTTTATTTTAAATTACTTCCTCGTTTTTATAAAATATTATTGTTACGTCCGCCTGTGACCATGTTCAGGTAAATGATTTAATTTAATATTTTGTATTGCACATGGTTTGATGTACCATGTTCCAAGATAGATCCATAGATCGGACATTGAGAGGCAAATTACTGGGTGACGGAACTATTACCAGGCAGGGCAATTTTAACGCAAGGCTGCCTATATCGCAAGGGATAACGAGAAAATGTGAACTGAGAATTCTATGAGGAATGTGCTGAGTACCTGATGCTTACTGGATCTCAATGTTGTAATGTGATACTTTGAGTCAATTTATTTGGTTAACAAATTAAGGACTATCGGGTTGATGGGGGACCAAGTAGCTCATAGTTTACAGCAGTAGTAGCTTGCAGCACCCCTGAAGATCTCTGTCGATATTCGTCCGAGCCTCAGATCCTTCAGCCATGAATTCTGGCGTCATCCTATTGATATGTTACCCTGAACGTTCTTTTCTATGATCAGTGGGAGGATCTCATACTTTTCACCACGCATGATGTATAGGATGTATTACAGTTTTCTTTCCTTGATAGTTCTCATCAGCTCTAAAGTTTTCTCTATCGTACTGAGTACTATCGTCCGTTTTGCCATCCATGAGATTCGTAATATCCTTTAGTATAGGTACATTTTGAAGGCCTCTATACTACTTTCAATATCCTGGTTGAATGTCGAGCTTTCGCATCCATAAAGTAAGATAGGAAAAATGTAACAGCATACGGAGTTGAGAACTTGCAGTGAAAAGGTTTTTCATGCTGTGAAAAGGTTTTCTTATAAATGACACTTTGCTTTATTTTGATAAAGGATTTCGCTCTCCATGCTCACAAAATTTGGTTGACATAGGAATTGGAACCCATAGAGGCTTAGACCATAACCAGCGTCGTGCGTCGTAGCTGAATGGATATGGATGGAATTAAGGACAGAACTCATTATTCATCAAAAAATTATGCTGAGTAATGTGATACATTTCGTTCAACATGACCACTTGAACGAACAAACCCGGCACATTTTGTGACTGGAAAATTCCACATGAGTTTGTTGAGAGACTGCTGCATTCGAAACGTGTACTGTTTAAGAGACATTTGGCTCTAGCAGAATAATGCAATGTGGTGTCTTATAGCTTTGCTGATAATAGCGTTGCTGGGAATGCTATTGTCACCTCTCGAAAAGTTGATGTGCATTGGCCACCGCATTTATGTGATTTAATACCGTTCAGTTTTTTTTTTCTTTTGTAGGGATACCTGAACGGACAGCATCTACGCTAGCCATCCAATAACTCAAACTTGAAATTCAACGTGTCGTTAGCCAAATTCCGAGAAATGGGTGCGTGAATGTCATGGTAAATTTCATTAAGCAGTTTGAGGCCTCCTAAAGAATCTGCGGCGCATTTGGCCAACATTGTGTTTCACCTTTTCATATATAATTGAGATGTTCCAAATATTTCCGGTTTTTTTTTCATGTTGTTCTTTTTATTAACAATGAACTCGAAAATACTTCGTAGAAGCTTTAGAGAAATGTTTGTATATTCAACTTTAGACTAAACAGTGCCAGGTAACCTAAAGCACAGATATTTGAGTACTAGAGGCTTCTTTGAGGTTTAGGAATGCGTTTAGGAATGCTCATGCTGGCTTACGTGCATCAAGTGCATGAAGTATTGTGGGACTTATTCCAGCCATAGGCCGGGTCATACCCCCTAAAACCTTTCCTCGGCGACTCTACCAAGCCCCTGATATCGCATATGCCTACCGCACCAAGCCCCTGGTACATATAGCAGGATTTTCTGAGTTTAATGATCGTTCGATATTTCGTTTTCATTAGCCGTACTGCTTCTTGTGCCTCTTACTGGAAGCTTGATGAGAGCATTCTATCTTTCTATCTACTGTCTCTTTCTTTTTCTTTCATCATCTCTCTATTGTATGATTCCGCTGCATTCCAGGAATTCTTATTCCGTTTAGCTTTTCGGGGCTATCTATCTTCCCTACTACTCTTTCCATTTTTTCTCGTTGCCTCACCCATGTCCGGCAGTATAGCAAAGTGCCTTCCTCAGCGTCTTCTTTTCCATTTCCTCATGTCTCGCACTGGTGGCTCTTTTTCTTTCGGATGCCATGCAAGTACTTTGTGTAGCATCCGTGTCCAGTTATCATTTGCGTCGTGTAATAATTTAGTTTATCATATGAACGTTCAATCCATGTCTTTATGGTCAGGATTATTTTGTGTGTCCAACGGCCCTTTGAGGAGCATCCCACCTCTCTTGTCACTCGACCACCACTTTTGCGCTTAATTCTTTTCTGTTGTGGGATTCATCCATCTCTCTTTATATTTTTCGTATGCCTCGAAGCTTAGGCCCATCGGCGGGATGCCTGTATGGGGGTCCTGTATGCTGATGTTATAGCCAAAATTCCAATTCTATGCGCTCTTTCAAGCAACGTTGGGACATTTTTCCTTTTGGTTGCTTTTCTTGCCCATATGGGAGCTGCATGCATCAGAATTGACCTTACTATGCTATAAAATAATTTCCATCTTGGTAATTTCGGGCCTCCTATCATTGACATGAGCCGCCTGATTTGCGCCAGTACTATAACCGCCCTGCCCGTAACTTCCTTTATATGTTGTGAGCAGCTAAGTCTAATGTCGATCGTGGCACGAAGGTATGTAGCATAGTGACACACTTCAGTTGTTGTTGTCCTGCCATAATTGATATATGCTATCAGTGGAATTATCTGCTATCAGTGGAATTAATAGAATCGGCCTATCAGTGGAATTACCTTGGCCTTTTGTATACCCAATTCCAGCCTGTTATCTTGCAGCCATCGATTGATTCTTGTTAGCGCAGCCTTTGGGTTTATATTAATTTCTTCAGCTATCTTGGAGATAACTATCAATGCAGTGGCTTCAGCGTACTCCACTACTGTGACTGCCAACGGCATATTTAGTTCTAATAGTCCATTTTACATTAGGTTCCAGAGTGTTGGACCTAGTACGCAACCATGTGGTACTCCACTGTTTATTGTCATGTCAACGGTGCCTTCGTCTGTTTCATACATTATTCAATGGCCGCTTAGATATTCTGTTATTACTTTTTACAGGTATCTCGAAAAGTTCATTACTTTCAGTGCCTGTAGGATTTTCTCCCAAGAGGCGCTATTGAATGCATTTTTGATGTCGACTGTGACTAGTAACACATATATTTATAGTACGCCTCGTTCCAGTCGTTGCTCTTCTCGCTAGCTTGTCTACCAGATTGAGAGCATCAATAGTATTCTTTCCCTTACGGAAACCAAATTGGCGTATGTTCAGGGATGTGTTTCGAGTCTCTTCAGTATCATGCGCTCTTATAGTTTCCTCACTGTACTGAATAGGCATAGTAGTCTGTGCGTTGTTGGGTCAGCTTCATTCCCAGTGTTTTACTTGATTAATACAAGCTTCCCTTGCTTCCAGCTTGGTGGCCATTTTGTTGCCAGCATAATTTCATTGAATGCCTTCATCAATATTTCCAGTCTTTTCGCTGCTGATACTTTGGTTATTATGTCAGGAATATTATCTAGTCCCGGTGCTTTGCCACTTGTCATAGCTTTTGTAATTTCTGCCACTTCAATTTGTGGTATTGATTCAAGAGGCTATGATATTGTTGCTGTTTTCGTACATTTTCTATAGTTTTTAAATTTGAATTAAATTTATTAATAATACTATAATCGGAATGTACTTGGAAAGTAAAACTAATATGCACTCAACGAGGACGTCACATAGGATCATCTTCAAAACTTTCGGACATATCAATACGTTGTGATGATGGGGCACGACATTATGTCTAACTCTCTGCGGGCCTCTGCTTTTATTCGGCTATCATTTCTTTTCTTTTTTTGTCTGTTTCGGTGGGACCATTTAGCAATGTTTGGCTGTCAACCAGCAAGCACAATCTTTGCTAATGCAAAGGGCAGCGCGCTGTATATTGTATTGAGCAGTGACATATGCTATGTTACTATTGCAAGCTAGTGATAATTTGATGGTGACCTCTGCTGGTGACCTCAAAAAATAATATCTAAAAATCTGAAGTGAGATACTCCTTCATTTACTAAGCTTTAAATGTCAGTAAAATTTCAAAATTGAACACGATATTAATATAATTAAAATGTTAAATATTTATGTAAATAAGTCTTACTGAGAACATTTAATATTAATTAATTAATGATGACTAACGATGATTATTACAATCCACTTAAATCAACTGTAATCCTACAAAATTTGATAACGGTGCATAATCATGCTTAATAGTATTTGAAATGCGTCATTTTTAATTTCTCAAAAATTCAATTTTACGTTAGAGATTGAACAAAGTTTGAAAAAACGTTCGAATCACTTTTTGAGAAAATTATTCGGAAAGTTTACATAAAAAAAACACCCTGTATATACGTTATATCTTCAGTTTTCCAAAAATATTTCACATAAAATCAAAAGAACTTTAAATATGCTATACAAAAAACTTATGCTATACAAAAAACTGTTTCAAGATTTTGTTTCAAGATATTAAACTTTAAACGTGGCAATGCCGCGTTCAGTTAAAGATGCTGCTATAGGACTGCTTCCATTTGATGTACATTGTAATGTTTTATATGCATGAGTAAACATATAATACATTATAATATATGTACATCTAATGAAAGTAGTCCCATTGCAGCATCTTTAACAGAACACGGCGTTGCCTCGTTTAAAATTTACCTTAGACTACTGAAAATAAAATCTTGCAACATGTTTTTTGCATAACGTATTTTAAGTTTTTTTGTTAATTTTATGTGAAATATTTTTTGGCAAACTGAAGATTTAACGTATGTACAGGGTGTTTCTTTTATGAAATATCCTTTAATCAGCAAGCTATGCAGGGTTATCAAGATTGTCGTTAACAAAATTGTTTAATTTTAAATAATTTGATATTTATGGAAGTTGTAAAAATTAAATGATTTAACAGTTTAAATATTTGAATTGAGCCGATTTTAAGCAATAAAAATGCTTTCATCTATATATACATTTATATATACATCTGTATATACAACTACAATATGCATCTAATAGAATCAGTCTCATTGTAGCATATTTAACATAACGCTGCGTTGCCACGTTTAAAATTTAATATGTTAGGCTACTGTAGAGAAAAACTTGAAGCAATTTTTTTCGTATAGCATATTTAAAGTTCCTTTTATTTTTTCTGAAACATTTTTCAACAAACTGAAGATTTTCAGCAGTCCAGCACGACGACAAACCAATATACATACATCAACAACTGTTACTAGCGGTCGATGTTATCAACACAGTATGTCCTATCTACGCGTTTCTTACCACATGCATTAGCCACTACCTAATGAGTGTATGAGTGAGCCAGCAATGAACAATAAGTATACCCATCTCCCTGCAGTTATTACTGTGCTTTTATTTACTGCAATACGTAAGCGCCTACATACATTTTACTCATATTGACATTTTATTTTAGTAACTGGCATCTTACCAGTGCCGCACTGTCGCAATTTATTTATTTGCTGTAACATGCCATGTTACAAAATATGTAATTGTACGACACTAAATAAATTATATTATAAAAAATTGTTTTAAGCCAATATAACATTAAATATCTGAAACAGAGGCGGATTTAGTGACTGCTTTCTCTATAACATGCATATTAAATATTTATATTGTTGAACACATATTAAACCAGCTTAGTTCATGACTCTTTACGCGCGCAGATTGAAATGCGTGAAGCTCGGCCCAATTGGCAATAAACACATTTTATTACATGCCCCCCAAATTATCACGTTCTTTAGATACGTACCGTTCCTTCGCTTGTTTTTATTGCGTTTTGTAAAATAATCTTGTTGCTTGTAAATCGTTAAAAGTTTTATATACATCGGTGAGAAAGGAGATACATAAGGCGTTTCTGCGTGAAATGAACCGAATTCAGAGTCATGTTTTCTTGTCGGCCAGGGAATAGCAACTTGAAGTGGAGTCTGTAATCTTTTTATTTCCTCATTGATATATTCCAATTGTTGGGACCACTTCCGAAAATTTAATTATAATTGTTTATTTGATTACTTTAAAGATGTCGGTTTATTTATAGTTCAACTTATATATCTGTTTATATATGCATGTGTTATGATATTTAATAATTTTATGTTCATATATATTTTTATAATTGTTGCAGGTAAATGAAAAATTTTGGCTTAGTTTGAATATTAAACTTCTGTTGGTTTGTATAATATTAAATAATTATTTTTATTTTGCCTGGACGGAAACAAATAATTTATTAGTTTAAATAAACTTAATAACTAAACTTTTTAATTAATTAATATATATTCCGTCTAAAAGACTATACATAAAATTTTGCGTATAAAGAATCTTGAGATATAACCTTTTTTTGTTACCTCTATTTCATCCAATTTTAAAATATTTAGCACGAATTGTGAAGAATGAGGTTTAAATTGTCGATTAAATTTGGGTATTCGAAGCAGGTTACCCGCGATCGCTATCAAGTTTATTTGTATATTTATTTTGTTACATTTGCCAGTTCATACGATTTTGATCATGATTCCATCATTGGCACAATGTTTTTCTTTCACATGGGTTATACAATGTTATATTATGATGTTGGTACTTGATTCGCAAAATTCAGCTTTTATTACAACTTTCATAATAAACTTTTTATGTTTCATGCACTATTTATGTACGAGGTTTGTACTGGAGGTCGGCATTTTCCACGTTGCCAGGATCCTTGTGCTTTAAAACGACTTGGTTCGCCCGCCCTAAAAAACCCAAGCCCGCCCACCCCCTAAACGCCTCAAAGGCCCAGAATGCCATAAGCGTCCTGAAACCCATAGTTGCTTCAAGGGCCCACTCGAGTCCGGAGTAGGACGTTGGCGGCCGGTTTTTGCTGACCTCTAGTTTATGCAGCTCTATACTTGGTATAAAAGTGTAAGGCCCGCTACTAACGTTCAAGCAAGTTTGTCCAACTTGGCTTGAACAAGCCAAATAATCAGATTTGCATGAGCATGTATAGCACAAGTTGGAGTATAAGTTGAGTGAAACAATTTTTAATTATATTGTACCAGAGGAGTTCTTTATTGAAGGGGCCAGAGGGCTACTATATAAAATAAAAAAATTGTAAAAATAAAAAATGTAAAAATAAAAAATGTGTAGAAATAAAAAATATTTTTTAATGTAAAAATAACAAAATGTAAAAATAAAAAATAAAAAAAATTTAAAATAAAAAATAAAATTTTTTAAATTAAAAAAAAATTTTATATAAAAATTTAAATTTTAAATAATAATTTTAAAAACAAAAAATTTGTAATAAATTTTACATCAAAGAAATGCCTTTTCAATAAAAAATTTAAATTTTAAATAAAAATAAATAAATTTAATTTTTATTTTTTATTTTAAACAAAAATAAAAAACGTATATAAATATAAAAAATATAAATACATTTAATAAGAAGTAGCCAGATGCTTTATGGATGATCTCGGAGTATAAGCACCGTGGTCCTCATCCTCCAGATAAACCCACTGATCTGAAAGCAAATAATAAATTGGTTACATTGAATATTTTTTAGAGATATCTGAGAGTATAGGGACAATGGTTCTCTCTCATTCTCCAGATATCCTCTGTTAGTATAAATGAATTAATAACATGGTGAATTATGTGATGACCGAGGAACTAGTAACCTGACAATTTATAATGAACATCCACCAATTTAAATGAATATTGATTTGCTGAATAAGAAAAACTGAAAAATATATGAACAGAGAATTCTCCAGAGATTATCCTATTTAATCAGTTAAATATTGAGTTTAAAGTTGGACTTCAAGGTTTTTCATCCGGTACAATGTTGTATTTAATCTTTTTATTTCGAAGTCTGAACGTATATTGTCTAAATTGACCAACTTAAGAGTGAGGTTAGATAAAGTTTTAGAAATGTAATAAATAAAATAATTATTTAATAAGTAAATGTACAAAAAATATCTGATTTCACCTGTTTCGGAAATGTCTTATATGAGTTCGAAATTGTCATATAAGATAATCTTTATGTGCAGTTTCAAAACCTAATTCCGCACACTCAAAAACTTCTCCTGTTTCAGTTCGTTTGTGATTTACAAGATCCTTTTTGTGCGCAGTTTTTAAACCACATTCTGTACACTCAAATAGCGTCTCTCCTGTATTCGTTCGAATGTGTGCTACAAAATATCGTTTATCCGCATTTGTGAACCTACATTCCGTATACTCGAAAGGTTTCTCTCTTATATAAGTTCGAAATTGTCGTACAAGATAATCTTTAAGTGCAATTTTTTAAACCGCATTCCGCACACTCAAAAACTTCTGTTTCAGTTCGTTTGTGATTTACAAGATCCTTTTTGTGCGCAGTTTTTAAACCACATTCCGTACACTCCAAATGCTTCTCTTTGCTATGAATTCGTTCATGGTTGACCAAACGGGATTATTGGGCGGTTAGAAAATTTTACTACCAACAGAGACACAAAAGTGGGTATAAAAACTAGATAAAAACTAGATAAAACCAAATAAATAGAAGTAACTATTTATAATCTAAATTTTATGCAGATGTATGTTTCTGTTAAATATTAAGAAGTTGATTCAATATTTAACATATTTTAACTAGATAAGAAAAAAGTGTGAACAGTCTGCGTGCAGGTGTGAGATGAAAAATGAGCTTCCGATAGTGAAGGCAAAACAAAAATCAGTCAGCGTCAAACGAGAGATCACGTTTAAAACATTTGACATCTTTTACTATTTTTTGCTCCGCTGTGCTTTCTTTAGGCTGTAGGTTACTACTCTTCGTTTATATGTTTGTTATTTATGTGTGTACATTATTCATTCCAGTGCACAGCATAAATACTTAACTTTTGCAAGCTTGTCGGTTTTTAATTTCAAATGAACGATAAATAAGTTATCAATTTGGGAAGCAAGTTTTGGAGTCCAAAAAAAGTGATTTTTGAAAAATATTTGTGGGTGTCTTTGTGTTTGAGTTACTCTTGTCTAATTGAAACCACTTTGGCGAAATTTGGTATTCACTTTCAGGCTAAACAACACTTTCTAGGATGCGCAAACGCGTGAACCTGATCTCCACACTCAGAGGACGCTTTAAAAGCTATCATCCAAAAACTCTGCAATACACTTCCAAAACTTAAATTAGTCGACTGATAGACTACAGAGCTGTTCTGTACTCCACATTTTCAAATACGCAAGCGCACAGGCTCACAATCTGTGAACGAACCCATCATAAATCACATAAATCTCTCAAGTCTAAATATCCCACTCGACGTGATGCAGAAAACAGCCCGATAGCCCACCAAACACTCCGTTCCGATTGGAAAGCTAGTCATTAGCGAAGCAAACTACCACGCCAGACCCTTTCCTCATCCGTCAGCTCGAATAATCCAAGCAATGCAGGACCCCCTGAGGATCTCCTAAATATCCTAAAATCAATCCCCCTTTCCCTTAAATGATTCCTGCGCCTATATTATACAAGACAAAAAAAATTAATTTTGTGTTTTTGGAACGTGGAGTCACGGTAAATGCAACCAGCTACCGTGAAATAGTTTAGGAAACTACTTTAAAGCCTCGGGCACGTAAACAATTGGGTTTCAGGCCGTAGATTTTTCAGTAAAATAGGGCATCGTGAGAATTTGAGGTTGATATGTAGGAACGTACTAGTCCTCATTTTAAATTTTCTTAAACATTCAATATTTGAAATTTTGCATACTTAGATAACTTAGTGTGGAATTTCCAGGTCTTTTTTTCGAAAACTGGTCGACATTTGTTTTAAACTTTGCAATTAGTATAGAATTGCAATAGCTGTGTATTTCTGTATCTCGTTATGTAGAAAATGCGCGCCAAACTTTTTTAGTGACAGTACTGCTTGATCATATTAAAATAGTAGCTATTACGTGTATGCAAACATTTATTTAGATGCCATTTTTAAAACATTATGCAGGGGTAGATTTAGAGAAAGGGGTTATTCAAGTTTAATCTCCCATTCTACTCAAAATTTATATTATAGGTAAAAATTAAATAGTATGGTATGCGAGGTAAGAAGTGTCTCCAATTCAAAACATTAGAAAATTCATTTCACAACATTTTTATTTTTTACACAAGCAAAAATATTTTTTCAAAAAACATCTCGTTGTTCGGTGTATCTACTTCTTGCTTTGATACTTCGATCAAGTCTTTTTTTACATAGGAGGTGGAGAATCCTATATTGGACAGCGCACCGCCCGTACGACACGATAGTGCCGGACTCCTACCGACGAACCTCCACCCCTCTGGCTCTCCACGCACTTTCTGGTATCCGCGTAAGCATATCTTCATCTATTGCGTTTCCTAAAGCCACTTGTCTTACACTTTTATACTTAGGCATTCCAATAATTGATTGTTCCATGTATCTTGCTATTTCAGTTTTTTTTTGTTCATTCTTTCATGTTGTGAACATGCACACTCAGACGCACGCGCACTTACTTTTCTGTGGGTATCTTTTTCAAATGTTTCCTTCTTGGATATTATACTTCGATGTACGTGTCTACGGCTTTCCAGTCTTTTTCCGACCTCTACATCCAGGTTATGAGGTTTTCACTAGAGATTGTTTCGCTTATTTTCTTTCTAGTTCTTTTCTCTCTGTTTCATGCGCTGGACAAAAGAAAAGTGTGTGCTTCGCGTTGTCGATTTCTTCATTGGATTGTTTACAAGTGTTCCAGTTTATTTTTCCAATTCTCTTGAAATATTGGGCAAAGCATTCATGTCCTGTTAATGCTTCAACAATTGTTCCGTGTGTTCGCATAATTCAAGGCTTAATTTCCGGGATTAGCTTTTTTGTCCAGATGCCTTTGTTTGAGGCTTCCTACTCGCTTTTCTACTCTAATCAAGTGGTCCCTAGTGTCCCTTTTATATTTTTCTTTTTCTGTCTCATTCGCCTGTTTTATTATATTCGCTTTTTGTTCTTTTGCTGTGAGGTAACGTGGTGGTGTGTTTGCCAAGACTTGCAGAGCATTATTTAACGCTGTCCTATACGCCGATGTTATGCCTAACAATCCTCTTCTTTGGGTTCTGTCTAGGATTTGTCGTGTGCGTTTGCCTTCTCTGTGGCATCTGAACATATCGGGGCTACGACAAGATAGCTTCAGATGCTCCTAGTAGGAATTTTCTTTTGGCAGGAGTAACTATGACTGGCTTAGTGACAACGTAACAATTGAGTATTTTGGATTACGAGGACGAAAACACCGAATTCAGTTGCGACTTAGTGTTTATTGTTTCTTGTTTCTTGCCAATGCGAATTAATGTGACGCAGATTGTAGAATCAATACGAAAAGCTATTATTCCAAATAATTAGCACCTAACCTCTGAATTCAAAGACTAGTAGCTATGTTAGCGCTGTACTGACATTTTAATTTAAGTTCATTAATCTAGTGCCATGAAATCGTCTTCAGCGGAACATTGCAACGTAAATGAAGCTTACGATTCACCTATAGGTGGAACGGAGCTTATAGAGAACGTCATTATTTTTGGTAAAGGACGCTAGTAGTGTTAGATTGGCTCGAGTCAACTTATCCGTCGGCCTTTAGAAGATCGGCTGCAGCTTTCTTCGCTGTGGAGTTAAAAGACGGGACTTTAGTTGAATGAACAACTTGGACGACAAGGTTAGCTTAATAGAGTTCGACACTGACCTCCAAGGTTGTGCTTGCATTTTCTGCCCCGAGTATACGATAACACCCTCGTACAATTGATTATTAATATGCAAGCAATTGGTGAACTAATACTTCGAGAAATCCAGTTGGGTTCCTCGTGCACATTCATATCCCGACCGCAAAACCTCGAGAAAACTTAAACAGGTTTTTCTTCTGGTAGTCTGATCTTTTCATATTTAATCCAAATTCTATTAAGCTGTCTATCAAACAGATAGATAGAATACTCAGCAGCCGAAGGAAATTAGAAAAAAAAGGCTAACTAGCGGCGTACCACAATGCCGGGTACTAGGACCGGTTCTATGGAATGTGATGTACGACGAACTGTTGCAAGTCGCTCTACCATACGGATGTAGACTAATAGGATTTGCAGATGACGTGGCACTCATAGTAACGTCCAATAACCCACACTCGAAATGAATGTAAATAAAGCCTTAGAAAAGATTTCGCAATGGATGGGAAGAAACAAACTCACTCTAGTCCCGGAAAAGACAGAGGCTATACTTCTAATCGGAAGAAGGAAAATTGAGATGCCTTGAAAGCCGTGACATAAAGATACAAAAGAAAATAAACTATCTGGGGGTTACCTTGGACCCCGGTCTAACATTTATGCAAGACCTAAAAGATGCAGCGGATAAAGCCAGCAAGTAAACTGCACAAATCACAAGGTCCATGCCAAGAATAGACAGAGCAAAAAGTGACAGTTCGATCAAGTCTGTCAAGAAACAAGTCGCACGCTACATGAACATAGTCTGACGGAATCGTTCCTATTTCCGACGAAGCGATGACTAACGAATCCATTGTTTCTAATGCAAAGCCTCTTTTCTAAAACAGTCTAAATGGAAAGTTCATTACACCTGCCAGGTGCAAGCATTTCAACGCTTTTGCACTTTCCAACCTTACCTTCATATGTTCAGAGTTGAGATCATGAACTTCGTACATCTTGTAAGACTTATCATGAAGATGATTGTTTTTATATTTTTCAAACACTTCAATCAGATAAATGCATTTCCTCAGCGATTTTCCTAGCGTTTTGCCTCGGACTAGTAGTAGTTTTTTTTCTTAGTCTCCATAGCGTTTTTCTGCGCTACCAGGATTGTTATAACGATTTATGCTTCGGAAATCAAACTTTCTATTTACTTCCTACTGTATGTTCTATAATTTGATTCTGAGACACAATAAACTAACATGTTTCTGTACGATTGTTGACAACTAAATGAACTAGCGGTATGCCAAACTTGTGCAAAATACATTAAACAGTTTAATATATAAAGCAGTGAGAAGTTGGGGACACTTCATATCTTACATCCTCTATACATCATATAATTTATAAATATGAAATAATTTTATTTTTAATTCAGCTGTTGTTCTAAATTTTTACGACTCGTTAAACAGAAAATGAACAGCCTATTAAAGTCATAGTAAAATCGCATTACGTTTCGGATTTTTGCTTATTACCATCAAAACTTAACTTATGACATCCATTTAATGACGCCACCAACAACGAAAGCTGTTACAGATTTTTTACGAGGTGTTAATCGCCCCCGAAAAGCCCCCAACGCTTTTAAGCATCTAGAAATGTCATAAACGTCACATCAAATCTTTTAACAAAACACGCAGACCGCGAACCCGCTAGCATTCGATCTTTGTGCGTTTAATCAAATCAGGCACGACGTATGATGAGCGTCGGGAAGGACGGAAAAGATCATCAATTAAAAGGAAAATATGTCAAAATGTATATAACAAAATATTTAGGAGCAAAACGGGTGCACTATGTTTTTGTTTTTTATATGCCATGCATATATGCTATGGACATACATGGTATGGACATTATATTATGTTGAATCATAAAAAAATCTCTATTCCCATGTTTTCATTGGAAAGCACATTTAAGATATCTTTGAGTCCAAAAAATTTTGTGGATGCTTTTGATGCATTTGATGCTTTCCGATATACAATTGACTAATCTGAATTACATTCGATGCTTTCAGAATTTCAGTTAGTAAAGGTTTAGTGGACTTTACTGTATACTTGGCCGTGTTGGTATTCCTAGTCCAAGCAATAGAATATAGGGGGATCAATTGTTAATAGTTACCTATAACCACACTCTGAACATACGAATGGTTTCTCGACTGAATGAATGAGACTGTGACGGAGAATAGAATTCTTTCTTGCAGCCTTGTAATCGCATTCTGTACACTCATATGGCTTCTCTCCTGAATGTGTCAATTTGTGTTGTATAAGATTACTCTTTTGTCCGGTCCTGTAATGAAAAATAGTATGTGTCAAAAATGTCACTTTTCCAAGAAAAATGTCACTTTTTCTTGCGTATGTATCTCAGTTTTTAATGGACGATCCGCACTTTCCTATTTAAGTCATGAAATATAGGTGACGGATCAATCCACGAATATTTTCAGGAACCAGAGTAGATAAATCTTAAAAGAGCTATGAAATTTACATTTTCTTAAAAAATTGTTGAAGAAAAAGATAAGTGAAGTAATAAAAGCTAAAAAAAATTAAATATTTGATGTTCCGTGATTAAACCTCCACGTTTTTGGAGGTTTAACCTTACATTTCTTCATTACTGCTAGCTCGAAAAAATGTTTAGCCCGTCTGGGACTCGAACCCGAACCTCTCGATCGCCGGTCGATTACTCGTCCAATTGAACTAACGGGCACTTATTCGAAGACAAAAATAATTTTTAATATATACTTCTTTTCCGTATCTATTAAGATAGGCAACTTATATATCAGGATTTGTTTTGGTCACCTGTTTGCTACCGTCGATCGATTTATTCATCATCGGGTAGATGGAGCCTCCTGGATGTTTTTATTAATTTCTTTTCCGCGTTACTGGCGGTAGCAAACAGGTGGCCAACACAAATCCTGATATATAAGTTGCCTATCTTAATAAATTAGGGCAATCAAATCAAGAGGTCTCGATAACAGCGCAGACTGTGGGTTATATCAATCATTGAACCATAAAATACAAGCCGCTACTCGCAAAGATAGGAACACATATCTGATGAATATCTGCTCAGAAATTCAAAACTACGCTACTACTAATAACTCAAAAGACCTTTTCAAAAAAATCCGATCCATCACTCAGAAATTCAAACCCCGACATTGG
>WYDF02298368.1:0-15746 GCA_009867245.2 Adranes taylori
CCCCAATTTTTTAAAAACCTGGCCGCCGCTAAAACCGAAGCGTTCCCTCTCACCCCCCCGAACCACAAAAAAACCCCCACCCCCCCCCCCCCCCCCCCCGTCTCCCGAAGTAAAACTAAGAAATATATAAAAAACATACATTTTTATTGTCTTTTATAAAAAAAAAAAATGAGATGTTTTTAGCACACGTGGCAGCTGAGATTAAGAACAAACTACTCAATAGAATCAGACCATTATGCCTTCGGCGAGATGTCAACCTAAGTTATGACTTATGGTAATAACATTGGTTATTACCATTTCTTTAATTATTGTTAATAAAAGTTATAGAATTTTGATGTGTTCAGAGATAAGTTTGTGTTTTAGTTATACATGTATCAGTTAACTATATTTAAATTGTTGTTATTACTACAGCAGAACTTAAATAATTCGAAGTGATCAGAAAAAATTGAATTGTCCAAAAATTCGAATTATATATTTTCCCCTCGACGAAGAAAGGTAAATTAAAAAAAGATAAATCTCATTCACAGTATACAGTGTTACGTATATGTATTTACATTTTTCCATTACAATACAGAGTGTAATGGAAAAATGTACAAGCAAAAAATTGTACTACCTTAAAAATTTAAGTTTTAAAAAAGTCAAATATTTTTACTTGTTTATTTCAACTTAATATTTGAGTCCTAGCATATGATTCCAATATATCAATAGATACATTTCAATTTTTTCGTTTACAAATCCCGTTTTATGAAAACATTTTATAATTGTTCTTTCAGTAACTTGGTCCCATGACTGTTTATACATTCGATGATTTTTCAACCAACAGACGTCTGTAGAAATGTTTAAGGTTTTTAATGGTACCCTGGTCAATCGGCTGAACAACAGATGTCATGCTGGCAGGTCAAAAATGACCTATACATTTTCCATTTTGGGGACGCTGTTGTGAGCTTGATTTACTTATGATTTTTACTTATCAAATGTCTTATAGATATTTAAAAGCAACTTTTGAAAAAGTTTTATTTGATATCCAGGCCTTTTTCTTCGATGCGTAGGACACAGGCTTAGGCTTTGATTATTTAAAACAACGTGGATTGGCCGATTTGCCGATCATTAATAAAGGCAATTTTTCCGATCCATCCAAATTGTTACTCGGTCAGTGCTGAGATTTCCGCCATTCCATGCTTCAATTTTGAAAGCAAAGGTCCTGTCTGGAGTGCATTTATAGAAAAGACCAGATAAAAAATATTTTTTCGTTTCCTGTCTTGAATAATTTCTTTTAACTGTCTTTTCCAATCATCAGCTTCATAAAGATTCACGCCACCACTTTCACCATACACTGCTTTGAAATAGATATTGTTTCTATTGTTAGAACCATGCACCCATCCTGTGCTGGCTTTGAAATCTTGATTACCTAATGAAGAATCGGATTGCTCAGCCTTGGCTCTCATAATAAGGCCACTAATTGATTGGAATTTTCTTATCCCGTCCTTGTTTAAATCATATAAGAATACGGTCGTCCACATTTGGGCTGCCATGCCTTCTCGTTCATTTTCTATCTGTTCCACTCTCACTTTGGCTTTTCAAAATCTTCTGTTTGTGCTTCAAATAAGTTGATCACGTGTTGGGCGGAATTCCAAATTCGCTGACAATTTCAGATTTCTTTTTAAGTCCTTTTTCTACTTCCCTAATCACCGTTACTTTTTGAGCTAATATTAGTGATTTATAAGTAGTTTTAGCTTAAGCCAATGCTATAATAAGACGCATACAAAATATGTATGTATATAGAGACGGTATGTACTACAGTAACGTCTACAGACGTTTAACAAAATTAACTCCGAAATGAATTTTACACCACGAAAGCTGCAAACAGAAGACTAAACGAAACAGCGCAGCTGCGCAATTCCACTTTGTTCATACTAAGAAATTTTAACAATACAATTCTGTACAAAAATTCGAATTAATCATAATAAATCATAATAAAATTCGAATTAACTATTAAGAGACCAAGCGAAAACTTCGAATTAACCACGAATTATAGACGTTCGATTTATCCAAGCTACACTGCATTATTATTTCTTTATTAAGTTTCGATCAGATGCAGCCGTGCAGCCGATTAAATGCAGCCGTTCATCGCGGTACTCATCGCGATGTTTCTGTTTCTTTTGTCTGGATCCAGTAGCTATGTCCGGCAAATTGAGGATACCGCGGAAACAGATAAGGATAATGAACACATGAGCCGAGAAATGAAAAGTTTGCAAACATTTAGTATGCCGATATCCAATTTCTAACAAAGAACTCTTAATGGATTTATTGAACTTTGCGTTCTTTAACCTTGTCTGGCCAGAAATTTGATGTCTTCTTGTTTGCAAAAAATGTTTTTAATGAGTTCAAACAACTTTCAGGGTGTTACTTTCTTCTAACCAGATTTTCCTATTTATTGAAAGAAGCGCGCGACGTTTTGAACGCTTTCCATGTAAAAACCGCCGCGATCTCTCGATTGGCTGGTCTCTGCATTGACAGGGGGTTGCAGGTCGCTAGTTCGTTTGCACGTTAAATCTGGTTGGAAACCACCCTAACATAGAAACATACAATCTTAGAATCTTGGCAGGGACATAATGCGATATTGTTCTTTAATAATCGTAACGTATAAGATAATGCTTCTTATTGATGTAAAATTCTCAGTTTCTAAATATTTGAGCAGAATTTTCGTCCAGGCCCAACCCAAATAGCACCGACAACGTCAAGAGCTGCCCCAGTCAAGCAGGACAACAAAAGTCGCTAATATCAGATTAAAAGTCACCCCCAGACCAGCGTTAATCAGACGCATTTAGAGTCTTGTTTTTGGTAGTTCATGAGGGAGCATTTTTGGTATAGTTCTATCAATAATGATTCTCTAATAAGCAACCAACTGATTCTTGCAGAGTGCAAATCACCTATTTATGTTTCGAAATTAAAGTAAATTCACCCCATTTAACAGTCAAATTTTTATAACAACGAATCAGCTAAACACAACTTACACTCACGAACCGTTTGGGCCGAATCTTTCAATCTCCTTATTAAAAATTTCATTTCAAATATCTATTCAGATTGTCGGTTTTTTTTTCGGTTGTTTTTTCCTACTCTGCCTCAGAATCCAACTTCTTTGACCATAAATGATCACAAAACTATGTCAGAATATTTCATCCTGGTTTCTCCTATACAGTCTACTCTATGTTTCCATTTTTACAAGGAATAGTTTAAAAAGTACCCTTTATGCTATATAATTCTATACAACGCCATCTAATAAAATCTTTTGCAGCTATTGGAATACATGCAGCTACTTTCTATATGTAAAAAATTTAAATTGTGAGAGCCGTACAAAATTTGTGGTTATTTGCAAATGGAGATATTACAAAAATCAGAAACTGGAAGAGAAGATGCGATTAATTCGAGGATTTCGGGTCTGTTGAGTTTCGGGTCAGCGGATTTGTCTAGAATAATATCGAGGTAACATACTAGTTTGTAGCTTTCCTCATTTTCTATCCATAGAAGCTATGCAACGTTTGTCTTGCCATGGTAGAACTCAAATTCGTTACTAAACGCTAGGTTCTGATGACGCAAGTTGCACTGAGATAATTCATATAAAAGACATTACTTCCTTTAGCCCTTTGAATGAAAGACCGAACCCTATATACATCAATAGAGTGCTTACAATTTGTCAATATTAAATGCCCTAAGTCATACGGATTCTTTAAAGTTACAATAAATTCTTTATCTTTGATGTGCAACTGAGCAAAATCTATCTGCGCTTAAAAACGTAGCAGATTTTGGATCTGTTACGTCACCGGCAATGTTTGAAAATCTTCTATACATTTTACCCAGCATATTGTCTATATTAACAATATAAACGAATTGAAACAAATGTTAATAAATTTAACAAATTGGATTGATTATTGGAATTCAAAAGATGTAAACTTTCTGGCTAGTTCCTACAGTTAATATGCAATACATATAACATATCCATTCAAAGGGGTAAAAACTAAATAAGGTCGTACACAGCGGAGTCAAAAAGTTTAAAAAATAAATTGGAAAATCTAAGAGAAGAATATAATGCATCAGGAAGTGAAATAATCAAAACTCAATACGATTCGCACAAACGACAATAAAAACATCCAATCAACTTATATCAATCATTTCAGTATCACAACAATCTACAAACGACAACAAATACAGGTAAAGCTGCAGGGAATGATATTAATGAATTCAGAAAACCAAATAAGAACGGAAACGATCTCAGATAAGAAAGCCGAAAAATTTGCTATTAATTATATGCAGACCATTAATGATATAATGGATAATATAACATATTCAAATCTGAATGCAAACAGCACCACAAATAAAAACGTGCAAGACTCTTTAAATTGGCAGTAAAGGGTACTGTAACAATTAGAGATTAATTTCGATAAACTCAATAATAAGCAAAGTAATAGAAAAAGCATTGTGATTGTGACTCACATCATATTTTGAGTCAAAAAAGCTACTTGACAGTAGACACTTTAGATTCCGACCTTCTCACTCAACATGTCAAGCAGAAACCCATATTGTAAAAAAAAAAGAATTCGGTACTACAACACAAGTACCACTTTCAAAAGGCGTTCTTCAAAAGGCAATCTGCAAAAGGCGTTTGACTGTGTCCAACACAGTATACTATTAACCAAAATGGAAAGATATGGTGTTCGAGGAGTGGCACTAAAACTGATAGAATCATATCTGAAAAATCGCGAAATTGTTGTCTACTATAACGGGCAATGATCAAAACGACAATATGTTAAACATGGAGTGTCACAAGCATCAATATTGAGGCCGCATCAATATTCGTGATATTTATAAACGATTTACCAAACACTATATCGCACGGAGATATCTATTTATAAGCAAATGATACGAGAATCTTATGATAAACTAGCAACAATGAAGAGTTAGAACTGTTGTCCGAGACAGCGTTGAATGAAGCCAATTTTTGCTTTCAGGCAAATGAATTAAGGCACAATCAAAATAGAACAAAAACTAGAACTTTAAAAAAAAAGTACGGAAATAACCACGTGTGTAAATTAATGGGTATCTGCTTAGACAACAAATTAAACTGACACAGCCACTGTGCTCTGTTAGTATTCAAACTAGCAAAGTCCCTGTATGTAGTAAGGCAAATGAAAGAATGAAGGCAAATGAAATGTTGATATAACCACCAAATTCTGGAGCTGCTATGGCATGGTGTATCCTCATATAAAATACGGGATTTTTTTATAGAGTAATACAGCTCCAGCGCAAGATGTCCTAATATGTTTGACAGTATTTCAAATTTTGAAAACCTTTCAGTCTAAAATGGAATCATTTTCAATGAAGAATTGACCTCAGATCAAATTTTCAACTCAGACGAAACTAGTCTTAACATGCAAATGCTACCTTCAAAACCCTTCGCAGCAAAATCCGAAAAAACTGCTCCTGGATTTAAAAAAAGTAAAGAGAGTTACAATTCTGGCTGCCTACAATCCTTCTGGTCCTCTGGTTCTGGTGCTTCTGGTTCTTCCTACTGAGAGGTCAACGTAATTTCTTCGGTACTTTTACGGAAGAAATTTGCAGTTTTAGGGTTGTTGTTTTGTCCTCGAATTTTTTTTTTATTATCTGTGTTATTATCAGCTGAGTGTCCATGTTCACGTATGCCTTTTGTAAACCAGGCCCAAATATAATCGGAAATATTCGTCATTTCGTTTAAATGTGTTCAAAATGTATTACACTATCAGTTGAGTTTGAGTTAATTCTATTTGTATGTAATTAATTTGCACTGATTATTTGAAGAAAGCTCTTGTGCAACAAAACCAACATTAAGTTAGTTGATTGCAAATTAACTCTAAAATCGTATTGTCTGGAGATTACTATAAACAAAATTCACCCACTGACTTATGTTCAATGCGTATATCTTTAAGAATCAGAACATCATGTATTGTTTTCATACGTGAAGATGTATCGCGCTATGTTGTCAAATTTGGAAGAAGTATTTTAAAATGTAATTTATAAAAAAATTTATGCTTACAATAGAGGTAAACAGTATTTTACTTAAATCAAGTCTACATTTACACCATCTATGTGTATGAGAATTTCTGAACCTTTATTATGTAACTTATTAATAGAGCCCTGATAATTATGCTGCGTATTTGCATAGTTTAGCAGTTTTTTTTTGAGTGAAGCAGTTTACTAATTTCAAAATTACAAGTACAATAGACTTACGATTATCCGAGTCCCGGTCAACACGAGTTAGTCATCGGAAAACAAACAATAATGCAGCTCTTAGTACAGCGAGAAACGATGTTAATACAGCGACAAAAGTATGAGTGGAGGTAGTGGTTTCAGTCGAAAGATTTTGAAGAAGAGCGATTACGAGGAGATGTCTAAAGCTCTTTTTCTGTGATTTTCACAGCTTCTGCGAGGAATGTGTAGTCCTGTTAGTGGGCCAATGCTTTAAGCTAAAGTGCTTAAGTTCCACAAGAACTTTAAAGACGGCGAGAAAACATTCACTGCAAGCGACGGATGGCTGGATAGGTGGAAGAAAAAATATGACATAAGGCAGCTGAGCATTAGTAGGGAAAAACTATCAGCTGACTCATCTGAAGTTTCGGAATTTCAGTCTAAAATGGAATCGTTTTCTAGGAAGAATTGACCTCAGATCAAATTTTCAACTCAGACGAAACTGATTTTAACATTCAAATGCTACCTTCAAAACCCTTCGCAGCAAAATCCGCTCCGAAAACAAGAGAGTTACAATTCTTGCTGCCTACAATGCTTCTGGTTCTCTGAAACAAATGCCTCTGCTTATTGGAAAGTCTAAAAACCCACGAACCCAAGAAAATATCAAAGTCAACTATCTGCCAACAATCTTCTGAAACGAAAGAAATGCATGGATGGATAGCATGATTTATAGTGACTGATTTTTTGACGAATTTATTCCTGTCATTTAAATAGCTTTGAAAACAATAAGCTTCCCAGAAAAGCTATTTTATTATTTGAAAAGGCGCCATCTCAGCCCGACGCCAAAGAATTCTGTAGTGGTTATATTAAAGCTATATTCCTAACCCTTAATGCGACATCGCATATACAATCCCTAGACCAAGGAATTCTAGAAACAAAGAATAGAAATTACCGGCGACGGCTTCTCCAGATATTGATTTTAAACTTAGACAAAGGATTGACTGTTAAAAAAGCTCTAAAGCAAGTCACATTAGAAGATGTACAATACTCGATTCTTTAGCATGGGACGAGGTGAAAACTACCACTATTCAAAAATCATGTAAAAATTTATTTCACTTTGATGGACCCCGTAAAAAAGTACCAGAAGAGGAGGACGTGAGCGAATTATTTCAACTAGCCAATGAGCTACCTGCTGAAAATCAAATCAGCAGCGAAGACATTCGCGCTTGGTGCAATGAAGCCATCCAGAAGATATCCAATGAAGATATACAGATAACGAAATTATCGATATGGTTAACAGTGGTAAACGCAGTGAAGAAGACGACGATATGGACGAGGCTGCTCAAAAAATATCATATTCCGATAGGATGAAATTGATCGACGCCGCTTTTGCTTACGTAGAACAACAATAAAGGTGTGTACCACATGACATACTCTATCTTCAGCGTTGGCGTAGCATTTCATTATCTAAGAGAGGACCGAGTTTAACTCAGAAAACAATTAAAGACTTTTTTAAGAGATAAGTTCATGTTTCTTCTTTTGGTTCTGTAATTAGGTGAATTTTATGTTTTTTCATACAATAAACCAATTTTGTAAATTTTCAAGAGTTTTTACTTAACCGCCGTATTATTATCCGAGTTTTGCGTATCCGAGGTGGCCTCGGTTCTAATTACCTCGGATAATCGCGAGTCTACTGTGTATATAAGTAACTACTATAAGGTACAAATGTATAATAGGCAATAAATGTGTAAATGGAAATATATAGATATCCCACCAATGCGCTTACCCATTTTGTCCAAATGTCCAACACTGTTTCACTATCTATGCTTTCCAAACACATATCCCATTTTCTTTAGTCACACATGTCTATAATAGACCGTGTCATCGTCACTAAATACATGTCAGCACTGAATCAGTTGCTGGAATTTATTTAACCTCAGACTATTACGCTCGTCTGGTATATCTTGTTTCAACGACTTATCCCAACGCCACCGAGCATAATGTTGATTTACTCTTTCCAAAATATCCCTACTAACAAATAGTAAAACAAAAATTGATTTAGATGTTGCCAATAAAATAATACAGAAATTAGCTTCTGAGAGTAATCTGAGTAGTTTTCTTTGTCATTTTCAATGAGAGTCTGCACAAGTTGTAAGCGGCAGGGTTTGTACAGCAAATGCCAGCTCAAAACTCTCCAAACAGTTGATTGGGATATTTCTAGTTCTCTACTATCTAGATTCGTTGACTTTCTTGGACTACGAACAATGCTGTCTTCTATTGGTCTGATGTCATCCTCTGACACATGCGATCGGCCCGGACTTTTTCCTTTGCAGCGACTTCCAGTTTGTTGAATTTGTTTAACCGACTGCTGATGATGGTTTTCCTAATTGGTGGTTCAATGCCGAATGGGAGATAAAATGCCCGCACCGACTCACTTCTTGCAAACTCAAGAACGCAGAAAACCTTATGCTAAATAGAAACCATCTTACAATTGAGTGACAGTGATACAATAGACATGCCTGTCTATTGGCGTGAGTACCCTGGCGGCCGTTTACGCAACTATCACCGCCCTAGTGATGGTAAACAATACTTTGGAAATTCCTCTTTTCTTCGGTATGTAGACTGTTCATATTCTATTTATATTTCGTGAAATACAAATTAATTAAATTGGGTCCATCGTTATGAATAACCCTGTATATTATTGACTCTTAATTCGCACTCTCCTCCTTCACAAATAAATAGGATATAATCCTAAAATGTTTACGAATCGGAAACATATTTATCTGAACTTCAAACTTTTATTCTTCGCACAACAGGTCCATTCTATTATTTCTCTCGTTCCGGACTTTTACTACGACGTTGTGAATGAATCCATCTACTATCTACCCTTATGTCCATCCATCACGAAAAGAAATCACCTGCTGTAATTTGCTACTCGTTTTTATAAATTTGACAACACAGCACTTGATATAAAAAGATTTGCCGATAAACAACAAACGGATCTGCTGATCGATTCAAAAAAAAACAACAAAAAATAAATGCAATGCCCCTCCACCCCCTACATCATCGTTCAAACTGTACTTATTTTCATCTTGTGTTGTCTTCTCCTTTCTTACTGTTGTTCTTCAAAAAATATCCGCGCAATTCTCAGACAGTCTGACGGACGATTTTTAACGTACAATTCTAAAGAGAAAATGCTTTAAAACAATACTTCCAAGCTCAACATCGCGAACCACGAATGTATGTAACAATTCCGTTCTTCAAATGCTTTCGTTAGCTCAGTTGATGTTTTCCAATATACTTAAGAAGACTATACATTGTCAAGTTTTAAAAATCTTTTGCAATATTTGGTTTTTAATATTTTTCAAAATTTTCAAAAATTTCTTTTTCGATTTTCTTATTGAAGCGTATAAGTTACTACAAGAATTATTGTTTTCGACAATTTAAACAAGTGGTTAATTTTTATAAGCCATTAGACAAAGATTATAATATATTATTTTTGTTTTATTTATGATTATGAGAAGAAACTGTTCCGAACCAAATTTTAAAAATTTTACTGGAAGATGCTCATATAAACATGGTCCATTAGTTTAAATATGGTCCATTAGTCCACGCGTTTTTGCGTCTATACTTTTGGCAGGTAACTTTTTCAAACAATTAATATTAAAAATAGTTTAAAAATAGTTTAATGTTTTAAGTTTAAAATTTATTTAAATTGTCAAAAACAATAATTCTTGTAGTAACTTATATGTTTGAATGAGGAAGTCGTAGGACTCGAAAATCCGGATAGTGGCGATTATCACATTTGTCTGAGACAGAGTAGAAACAATTAAATATTTTTTAGAGTTGGAATAATGAGTTTGATTTTATGAATCATGGCTCCTCCAAATCACTGCAACACATCAAGAAGAATTATATTTTAGTTTTTGACCTCCTGCTAAAATAAAGTACTCAATCGTCCTGTAAATAGATGCGAAGATAGTGCAATTTAATTTCTATTAAATTTTTTTGTGTATTTACTTCGGTGTATTTATTCCAATCGTTTCAGTCCAATCCCCAGTAAGGACTGAGGGATGTATCTTTAATTCTGCATGTAGCTTTAACAAAAATCATTAGTTTAAATGACAATACTTTATTGTTTTTCAAAGTATTTGCCATCATTGTTGATGCACTTTTGCATTCGCTCAAACCAATTGTTAAACCACTTATTCTACTCTTCAATGGGTATGCTCGAAATGGTCATTTGGAAATCATCGCCTGCATCTTTAGGTGATTGAAATCGTTGACCACACAGTGCATTCTTGATGGCGGGAAATGTAGAAAGATCGCTGAGACTTAATTCAGGGTTGTACGGAGGATGATCAAGCAATTCGATGTTTTGTTGCACCAAACACTCAAATATTTATCGAGCAGTAGTCTGAGCACTCGCATTGTCATGGTGAAAGATGATCGGGAGCTGTAGGTTGTTTTTTCGCCGCGCAGAAATGATTTTTGGCAAACAAATGGTTGTGTATGAATCAGCAGTTACCGTCTTACGATTTTCTAAAGGAATTGTAGCCACATGTCCGGATTTTGATACACAAGTTGCGACCAACTTTTTTGACAGGAGCTGATAACTGTGGTTCAATTCTCTTCATTTTAAAACACTCAAATAGTAGAGTGACATTTATTCTCGAGTTCGTAAGAATAAATCAAAGACTCGTCACCACTGATGATACTGTACACATTTTTGGAGCGGCCTTTGTTCAAATGTTTCGGAGTTCTTCGGCACCAACTGGCACGAGTCGCCATTTGTTCCTCGGTCAACAGATGAAGGATGCAACGAGAAACTGATATGTTCACGCACAACTCATCATATAAAATCTGTTGGATTGAGGTCTTAGAAATGCCCAAGAAACTATCAATCTTCCGGTAAGTTACATAACGATCTTCATTAATCACCTCGCGCACAGCATTAACGTTTGCGTGGGTGAGTGACCGCTGATTTTGGTGGAACTGGCCTAGGATCATCGCTGAGATTTGTGCGTCCAAGTTTAAATTCAGAGGACCAGCGAAAAATTGTCGATTGATGTGGTGTTTCATTACCAAAAACAACAACCAACTCGGCAGGACATTGTTGCGATAAACTTCTTCGAAAGTTGTAAAAACTTATCGTTCGGAAATCCTTTCGATTCAATTCCATGGTTCTTTCTAATTTTAAAAATTCACTGTTACTAAACCACTTGTAATTTGACAAAATATTCAACACATGTCAATATAATGTGGAGGTTAATTTCGGAGCCAGATGTTTTGTTACTTGCGCCCTCTATGTGGTTAGTGCCATCATAGTATGCATCTCCGCCTCACGTGTTTTTTTAGCTATGAAATCTCCATTGTCTTGTTTTTAATAGAAATGAGGCAATAAGCGGAAGTCGGTATTGCCAGTACTAAATACAGAATGTGTTATGGGCATTGGCGTAGAAAGGCATTAATGCTTCTTCATTGAGGAGTTCAAGCAGGAATTTCAGAATTTTATCCTAAAGCATTGTTTGTACCCTGTATACACCATTCTTTCAATCTATGTGGAGTCCACTCTTTTGCAACACTTCCATGATGTGTGACTTTATTTTGTGGAAAGTTTGTACATCTTTTTCTTAGATCCTACGCACCGAATTACAATTTTTCCGACAAATGTTGAAGTTACAGTTAAGCGAAATTCAGCAACAAGATGGAATGTTCACTACGAAGCTGTTGAGCCAGTGTTTATCTGCTTTAAGAAGATTGCCGATGCCATTCAGAAACTGTGTGATACTTTGAAAATGATTGAAACTAGAGCAGCAGCTCAAACGAAAGTATTTGCAGGTTCTTGGCGTAAGCTTCGAGAAGTCTGTTATCCAGATGGGAAGTCTAAAATTGTTTTGAAACGAGAAAAGAATTCAACTTATTAAGGAAGCACTGAAAATTACAAACAACACATGTGAAGAGATGGTTCTGCCAGTAGGAAAAAAAGTACTGTCAATAGGAAGATATTTATGCCCGGAGAGAAGGCTGCGGACGAGCCGCTGACTTTGGACGAACAACAGAAGAGATCAATGTTAAGAGTGCATTGAAAGGTTTCAACAAAGTGTGTTGCCCTGAGGCCAAAATATATTGAAGGATCAACTAAAATCAATCCGCTTCTACAAGAGTCTTGTGGGTTAGGATTCTTAATTTTGATATGAGCGAATATATGTTGGGATTTTAAAATTAAAGATGCTTATATATATAACCATATGTATTAATTAAACAACAAAAGCATTAACGTTTTCAAAAGCATTAACGTTACAATTTTCAAAAGTTTTATAATAAAAAATCTTTATATATTTCATATTTGCTAATAACCTACTAAAATGATTTAAAAAACAATTTATTGAAACGTACGCAAAATAATTTATATAGAACAATTAATTTCAATATTATGTATTTAATTTTAAAATAATTATGCAAGTACTTTATATAAATATACGAGGAAGGTTCAAATAAATATAAATACACTACACAACAGGTGTGCAGTCGTAGAGCCCAGCAATCTGATCGAAACTTCAGAAACAGAATTTCCAAAGTTTGCATAATGTTTGGTTCAAAATTAGGATGAGCTCCCTACAGATGGTATCTATACAGAAATTCCACGCCCAAGAAGATTTCTAAAAGCCGCCACAGTTTCACGAGAAAAGTTTCTTGAACTTTCTTAAGATCCCAAGAGTTTGTGGTTGAATATGAACTTTGCGACTCTGTTCCTAATCTCATTTTAGTAATAAGATTTTTACCACCGGATACCACCAGACTTTGCTTATAGGAACAAATTATTTAACATTTTATGAGATTTATAATCTGGAAGTATTGCAGCTCTAAAAATGCATTTAATTTGGTACGAGCTCAAACCAAATTGATCAACATGAAATTGATCAATGATTGTTGAATGGACGTATTACAAGTGCAGTAAGTATACTGCTCTATACAAACAGTAAAACTACCGATTTTCACAATGTGATTAATAAGGTTGGTATTGCCCATGAATTTTTCGTTATATCATAATACATACGTAGTTGCAATATCTAAAATATTAAAGTTGGCCAAAATAGCAACAATTACGAACTGAATTAAATATAATTTAAATGTAAAACTGGTAGTGTGTAGTGAGCGTTTGAGTCGGTATTACAAACTAAATTCGCGAATGTAATAAATGCAAGCAAATTGTTTCTCTTCATCTCTGAGTTCCTGCTTTTTCTTATTCTTTGTTGCGACTTACGACTATTGCAAAGGGCCTTGCGTTTTTCACATTTCTTCTCCTGTCGGCCCGTGTTCTGTTGTGTTTTGTTCGCACGCAAAAACAAATGACAAATTTTTCGTGCCTCTTCATCGTCTCTTATGTGGCTACATTTATATGTGTACATGTGTATATATATTATATTCTTTGTCATGAGGTCAATGTTTATTTAAACATTAAATATTTATGATATAAAGATAAAATTTGAAAGGTTCAATGTGGTCAAAAATTGGATAACTTAAATAGGTATCTTGAACCCAATACATCGCAATTGGCTTTGCGTTATTCTTATGGTTAAGTTATTAAATAGTTTGATAGTCTCATCTAAATCGAACACGCTTATGCAAATAAATTCTAAGATTGGCGGCAATCCCATAAGAAACTCTCGGGGGTTTAATTAATTTATGAACTGAATGGTCCCGTTATAAATTCTCACTATAGATTTTGTGTTAGACGAGCTATAGATTTTGAGTCAAGCAAAAATTGGCACCCCTTAAAAGCGAAATCCCGAGTGCTGTGCATTATTTGAACTCCCGCTTGGTACAGCCCTGTTAGCAGGCGTCCGTGAGTAGAGTGGGTAGAACTTTGCTTATATCGTCCAATAATAAACCGAGAACCGAGTGATGATGGAGATATGTTAAATACAAGAGCGTCTTATCTACTAATGGGCAGTGTCCCTTGAGTACTTAGTGTTTTATTTTTAATATAAGATTAAATTCAAAAAAATCTGATTTGTTTCAACCATCCCCATACCGGGGCCGGTTGAAACAGTGATTACTGCCAGTTGAAACAAATGCAAACAATACGAAATATAATATTATAATCTGTTTTATTTAGTCATAATTGTGACAAACATAGCTAATACCATCTTCGGTGCACTCTTCATGAGCCCAAAGTTTATAATTAGTGCATTGTATCCATTTTTCTGAAGGGCTGCTCACTTAATACTGTGAGATACAAACAAGGCAGAAGCACTCCTCCTCTTCTGATGATGATTCCTGTTGTATATTAATCCTCTTCCTTTTTGTAGTATTTCTTTTAGTCTAACCTCCATCCAATCTTTCCTCAACTTGCTTAGCTTGGTCCGTTCCAATCTGTTTTTATGCTCCTTTCTTATGTCTTCTTTCTTTGGTGTATCAGTGTAAATTGTAGTCTTCCTGGTTTTCCGCCTTCTGTTTGTTTTCCTCTGAGGAGCTTTCTGTAATGATCGAACTGCTTCCGGCGTAAATACAAGTGGAGCAGTAGGAGATGCTATATTTTCAGGTCGATGTGTCAACAAAGGAATTGGTTGAGCACTTGTAGAGGGTTTTGGTGAAATTTGTTGAATCATAACATTGCTGTCACGCCTGGGTGGTGAAGTCAAAATTTCCGTAGCTAAAATAATGTTTTCTTGTTCAGTTCCTGGAATAGTCGTAGCCAATTGTTGAGTAACAAGAGCTTCATGTATATTAGAGGGCTCCAGCGAGTCTACTGGTGGTTCGTTAATTATAGAAGGCGATAATGGTGGCCTTCATTTTCAGGTCTGCTAATATTTCGAATAGGAAAAACCTCTGCTTTAGTTAAATTTTCGGGGTTTAGTGTATCCGTCACAAATGCAGGAGCAAAATCGAGCTCAGTAGATAAATCTCGGTTACATGGATAAATTCCAGTTTTGCAAAAGCCAGCTTCAATGTTTGATTGTGTAAGAGCAAGCGGCGTAGCAGAAGCTGCAATTCCTGGAATGTCATAAATTGACATTGTCTTGCCTAGGTGGCTTCGCATTCATGCATCACAGGTAATTTACAGCATTCTGCAGAGGGCCGTATACAAATCGATCAAGCGGTTGCAGTCTGAGAGCAGTGCGGAGGGAAAGATAGTAAGACAATGCCAATTTTCTGGCAAAAGTCCAGTGCATTGATATGAATATGTGATGAGTGGTTATCGAGTACAAGTAACAGTTTATGTGAAGGAGATACAATCTTTTTTGAAGTGTTCGAGAAAACGTATAACTGTTTCATCATGCATCCAGCCACAGGAGTTTGCAGTTCCAGCAGAACCTACTGGTCCATCCCTGATAGTCTTCGTAATGCACTCGCGGGAAGACGAAGAATTGAGGGATTACATCTCCAATGGCATTAGGCTCAAAGGCTAGTGTGACTAAAATACACCTTTCTGCTGAAATTACTAACCCTACTTAATCAGCATCACGTGTAACTATCACTCTGTCTGGCTCTTGGATTGGCATGCCTGTTTCATCAGTAAT
>WYDF02298379.1:0-10673 GCA_009867245.2 Adranes taylori
TCCTGTTGTTTCACATTGCTTTTCATGCAATAGATTCATCCTTTATGAAGTTTAGCTCAAGTTCTGTAATGTTAATCTCCGCAAGTATGCACACACCTCCGCATTTAAATTGATTTCTTTTATAGCTGCTTATTAGCTTGTAGTTGTATAGGGTGTACATCATGTAGTTTTTTTCTGCACGGCCAGTGTTCTGTTACACATACTATATTCACTTGTTCTGGATTGGCAAGAATATTTAGACCATGTGTCTTATTCGTTAGTGATTGCCAGTCACTAGATGTGATTTCAAGTTGACATGTAATATTTTCAAAACTGTCTGTTTTGGGCTATTTTTTCTTTTTCTTTGTCTTCAGTGTTCATTCTTCTGTGTTCAGTGTTCGTGTTCCCATCTAAAAATATATGGGCTCACAGTGATGTTTTTTGGCCAGTTGTGTGGGTTCATTAGTGTTTCTTTATGTATATAATCAACACATATTTTAAAGCAGCCTTCTGTAGGGTTAGTCAGTGAATTGGAGTTATAGGTGAATTTGATCGTTTATGAAGTTGTATTTAGGTGAGCTTTTTATTTTTTCTATTTCAAGGGCTTCTAATAGTGTTGAATTTGTCCCTTTTTTTTCTTCGTGTAATAGTTTTAGGTTTTCTATTTTAATTTTGTGGGTATATTCAAAAGTATGTCTTCCTACGTTTGATGTAATTTTGTTGATTAAAAGTTCCTTGTATCTTGTCTTTATAGATCTTGCGGTTTCGTCACAATATAGGTGACGTTGCAGGCGTAACAAGTGATTATCTAAACTCCATTCCAATCATTGGTGCCTGTTTTTGCATTGCAGAGTAGATCACTTATTTATTTTTTGTGTAATATACACATTTTATGTGGTATTTTCTGAGAAGTCTGTAGGTTCTTTTATTTACTACGCCTTGGTATGTGAATTTCCTGTACGTGATAGGGGTTTTCATTGGTACTTTCTGAGTTGTCTCTTGTTTTGTGTCATTTTTCTATTTTCAGCATAGTTTTGTTTATTATGTCTGGTGAGATCCGTTCTTTACGGCGATGTTTGTTATGTAGTTTTCTTTATTCTTTTCTTGTTTGTTTAGGGATAAGCTGTTAAGTCTTATTTATGAAGGCGTTAAACTAGGTTTGTTTGTGTTCTGGTGGGTGATGTGAGAGTTTGGTATTATATCGTTACAGATAGTGGGTTTTCTATAGGTGCTAAATGTAAATTGGTGTTAACTTTTTGTGATGGTTAGATCTAGGAAGCTAAGTTTTTAGTGTGAATTTAAGTTTGGGGTGTATGTTGTTTATGATCTTAGAGAATTTATTGAGATCGTCTTGGGTGTCTTTCCAAATGCATATAATGTCGTCCATGTAACGTTTCCATTAATATGTTCCATTGTAATATGAAAGTGACAAAATTAACACAATCAGAAGCCCTTGAAAAAGAAAAAAATCACCTAAATACAACTGCATAAACGATCAAATTCACCTACTAAAAACATATAATCTCCAGATTGTATCTCATTTAACACTTCTCAAACATAATCTACATCTACATCACACTTCAGAATTACCCACGCAAAAACGAAAACACAGACATACATCATATAACCCTAACAAACATCATTCAGCTCGCAACCACCCATACAACAATTTGTCAGTTAGTTCATAATTTCTCAGTGCTATACTCACTAAGTAAAATTTTTAAGCCTGAAGATGTTTGTCTTGTAAGCGCAACCACTAGCAATAAATTAATTAAAAATAGGGAAGTACATTTAATATTAAATAAATTAAAATTTTAGTACCAAAGTCTCGTTATAATGTGAAAGTTTACTGTAACGTAAACTTTCAGTTCTAAATGGAGAAGGTTTTATCAACTGCTGTTTTCTGCTGACATTAATAATTATAATAAAATCAAACTGGGTAAATGCTTTCATGCTCAATTTATTAAACTCACCTTCTGAATGCTTCGAATGCAGCTAATGGAGTAGCAGGTATATGACATTTTGGTGTGGCACTTTGTGTTGGCCAAAATCCTGTCGTCAGAACTCGCATAAATAGATCGACTCCGCCTAGATTCCAATCGTTCTTCATTGTATGCTCCTTAAATTCGTCCATTATCGTATTCGATACGGTCATGTCTTTAAACATACCTTCCAATTTCGAGGTAAATTGACATCCACATTCCGTCTGACAAATTAAATATCAATGATTTTAAAATAATACATTACTACAATCCTTAAAAAGGTAGCAAAGTGGTAGCAAAGCACTATACAAATGGAGACAAAAGTGCGCGGGAATGGGACTGAAGTTTAACGATCACGATTTGACAACGCTGTTCTTCGCGGATGATTAGGTGATAACTGCAAGCTGCGAAGAAGATGTAGATTATATGCTCAGGAAACTCAGAGGTGAGTACGAAAAATTGGGGGTGAGCATGAACATGACAAAACCGGAATATATGCGTGTAGGTACCGAAGACGAAGACCCAGATTTGGAAATAAGACAACTAAAAAGATGCTACGAATACAAATATTTGGGAAGTATCATCTCTAGTAAAGGAACAACAGAACGATATATTGAATGCAGAGTGCAACAAGGTCGGAAGAGTGTACAAATTCTGAATTCAATACTTTGGTTTAACAGAACTATACTGAAAACCAAGATGACAATCTACAAAGTAATTATAGAGCCTATACTTACATATGGAGCGGAAAGTTGGCAAATAACTGAGAAGGGAAAGAAAAAAGTGGATCCTGTAGAAATGGACTACCTGAGAAGAGCATGTCGCATATGAAGAACAGAACATATGCCTAATACTGAAATCAGACGAAGAACCGATAGAATGTATAAAACGTCGGAAAGAATAGAAACTAGGCAGTTGATACGCTACGGAATTGTGCGTCGGATGGAGGAAGGCAGATGACCAAGAAGAGTTCTAGAGTATAACCTAACGAATAGAAGAAAACTAGGAAGACCTGCAAAGTCATGGATAAATGGGGTTATGGAAACAATGAAGGATATAGCAATAGATGAAGACACCTGGAGAGATAGGAAGAGATGGCGATCAAAATGCGGGAGACGGCAGAGGCTGTAAGACCCCCGCATACATACATAATATGATTTAGATAATTAAACGTATGATTTTAATGTCTTATTAGAAGCACATTGAAATCTAACACAATCTGTGTTTCAATAAGTTACAGAATATTTGTTTCAGATAATGAATTGTTTGTTTGAGGTTTGACTTAATCTTAATTCTATGTTTCATTATTCTTTGAATAGTTTGAGTATAACATATCTTCAAAAACGTTATTATAAGCTCTGCCTCCAATTAAATCTACTTAGATTATAAGATAATTCAATTTTAGTTAAGCCATTGTTGCTCTATGAATTAATATAACAATCTAAACCCTCATAATTTGTAAGTCTAAGGGACTGCTGACGAAAACTGTTATAACAGTATCATACAACGTGATCTTTCTATGCTACAATATTTATTCATTGGGAGTCCTCAGAATATCCAAAAATGAAATTCAACTGAGTCAACCGCTTGTTTATAAGTAAAGTATCTTTTTAATATCAGACCATAAGGAATTTACTAAGACTGAATTTACGAAGGGTGCCTCATCCGAAGAAGTATTATTAGTACAGTATGTCATCTACATAGCTTTAATATTATTCAATTCTCTTGAAAAATTTATTATTCAAATTTAATAATTATTATTTAATTTTCTTTCCACATTGAAAAGAAAATTGGAAAGGTACTTCCAAGTACAAGAAATAAGGTACTTCCCCTAGGAACGCCTACGATTATAATCTATTAAAATTGTGAATCTTATTAAAATAATTTTATTAAAATGGTATGAATTTGAAAATACGCCACCTATTTATCATAAAATCAGAAGATTCTCCAGCTGATCATAGAGAACGTCAAAAGAAATCTATGGGACATAATGTTTCCAAGTTTCCTTGTCTCTCGCACCAAGAAGAATTTTCAATTGTCAATTATACAGATAATAAGTACATACTTTAAGTTTTGAGATCATATTTTTCTCCCAGTCGTCGCTAACTGATTTGTTCAATAGCAGTCTCTTGGCCAAATGCTGTTTATAATAACGTTCGAACACGTCCTTTTCTTGTAGGAACCTGAAGAGTACCATAGATTTATCTAAAACTAATTCGATTTCTTGTTCTGACATCTAAAAATATAAAAAAACCAATAATAGATTAGTTGGCAAAAATATAAAAGAGGAAGAAATATAAACTATAATTTTTCTGCAAAAAGAAAATGATTGTTCTAAATAATCTACACACCCCTTTAACGCCCTTTTTGAGTTTGTCATCGATAAATAGAGACAAATACTCTGGACTTTTCTGATTAAGATTCAGGAAGTGTTCGAAGTCGGACGCAATCATCTGCTTGAAAATCTTGTCGTTATTAAAGGAGTTAACTAGGAAATGATCAAATCTGTAAAAGAATAATTAAGAACTAAAATCAGTTTAAATTGAACATTCAATGTGCATCACATTTAAAAAAATTATTTTAAAAACTTCAAAACGGACGAAAATGTTAAGTGTAGGTTGTTCTCTTCTCTTTTTTCAAGAAATGCCTGCAAAAACTGCAAAAAGTTTATATTGGAACTGGAAACATTTGTTACAATGGTGTAACAAATGTTCAAATTGTGTAATAAACTTTTAAGTGTTTAAAGTATAATTCATAATTGTCTCTTGTATAGTATATTGGTCAGGAATGTAATTTAAACGTAAAGTTTCTTTTTATAGAATTCTGTCGCCCATATTCACAATATGAATCGCATTTTAGAATATGTCTTTCCAAAGTTATTATAAACCAAAATTTGTTAACCATATCTAATAAGTGGGTAGAACATTTTCTGAGATTGATTATTTATGTGGTGTAATTTTATGAACATTATTATTATGATCTATCATGGCTTTGTCCTTAAAATGAAGGTGTCTGAATTTCTCCAAATATGTTACTTAAAATGGGAGAGTATGTTCTAAATTCACAGAACGCTCGCCTTACTTCACTTTACTTTCTCAATAATATCAACCATCGTGAATTTATTTTAATATTATCTCAGCTCTATACACAATACTTTATTCTCATTTGCGCTTTTTATATTTTTATTTCATCTTGTACTTCATGTTGAATGCGAAACATTACTGTGTCGCTAGCTATTAGTGGAACATCATTCGAAGAAGTATCTGTGCCATCTGTTTTTCTTTTTAGTTGAAGGTAAAAATGTTCATATTTTCTCTTCAAATACTTTTTATTACTGTCCACCCTTCCTTTGTCTCTTGGCATAATCATAGGACAGGTCTATTAGCATCTACCCTATTTATGAATAGCAAAAAATTTAAGATTAATTTATTATTATCCTTCACTTGATCTTAGTTTTCTTTCGCAGAATTCAGTTATTCCAAAAATTAATATGTTACCATAATACATTGTCATGCTCCTGAAAGATATAAGATTAGGCATATGCTTGGCTTCACAGATTCAAACTTCGGTATTAAAATATTGTAATACCTTTACAATATAACCTATAATTTCAATACACTTTAAATAAAAAATATTCTGTATTGAATTTCTGTACAGAAATTCAAATAAATTGAATAATAGATGAACAATAGCCTTATAGTTCTAAAACATATTTACCGATCTTTGAGATCCAGCAAAGATTGTACAAACGTTATAGCATTTGTTTGTCCATCCTCGTCTTGTACGAGTGCCTTTCCCTGTTCGCGTAAATAGTGGGACACGCAATCGGCCATTGTTTTTAAGCCATCGCTCACGCGACCGAATAATTTATACATGCAGGCCAGATGTTCTGTTTGTTGATTTTTCAACATGTGCACGACACCAGAGTTTTCCATCTGCAATATTTTATATACTTTTTAAAACAGTAGTTTCACATTTTTTATATCATCAAAATTAAAACAACATGTCAAACTAACTTTTCGTCAAATATCCAAGACAATATAATGTTATTCCTGCTCCTATTAAAACTTATTATTAAAAGATATAATGAAATACTTTAAGATAAATTAAGTTTATTTTAATAAAAAGTAAGGTTAAAATGCATAGACAACATTTTCACCTTTAAAATGCATAACAACATTTAAAATGTATAAAACTAATCTGTCAATAAATGGAGTCCAATTTAAATCATCTAAGAATTGAAAGTGAAAAACCCTATTTTAATGTCCTACGTGTATTCCTGTATAATATTGAGTTATCTAAGTTTTTGGTGCTAGACTAAAACTGTAAGAAAGTACAAAAATATTTCAACATTTCCAATGCGTGAAATAAAAATCTCATGTATATCCAAAAGATGTTCTTAGATTTATTAAAGCATATGATCAATATTGTATGATCCACAATTAAAAACAGATAAACGTACACCTATCATTTCTTACATACCTCTACAATCGTCTTCATGTGTTTTTTAATTAATTCCTCTTCCACTACTTCAACGATCCTACTTTCTGTTGATTCTTCTAAATAATATTTCGCTCTCTCCGATTCTTCGTTTATGCGAGCTTCTACACGTTTTATATATACAGATGCACTATTTTCAGCTAAAAATTTTTGACTCTCCACCTATCAACAAAAAATGATATGGAAATTAATCTTTTAAAAAACTGATAGGAAAGAATATAATGTCGTGTCTTTAAAGAATTATATTATTCGAATACAAAAAACTACACGTTTAAATGCAACTTTATGAAACATGTTCGAAAGTCTAGAAAAAATATTTTCCATGGACAATCTGTAAGATGTTGATCCGTGAAAGTAATCAGTCCATTTGCCATTTCATTTTATTTACTTATTTATTGAATTTGATAACATTAAACTTGTCTGAGATAAGAGGTACTACAATTATAGCTAACTGTGATCAATGATATAAAAAAGAGTAAAATAAAAAGATTCACTAAAAAAAATTTGTTTACTTAGAGTATCTATAGTTCAATATATACATAAACATATAAGTAGAATAGAAAAGAAATAATGCCTTTTCTTTAACTTCTTTTAAATGTCATTCTTATTCATCGTCGCTGGTCTTACTCGTCATTAATTATTCTACACATGAATGGGTATTTACAAACAGAATTAATAGTAGAAGCTTTGAACTGATATTTGTTTCTTTTGGAATAACTGTGAGATATCCACAGTAGATGGTTAGTTTTTAAACCAATGTGTCCTTGCCGTACACTAACCGTCAGCCTTAACCCGAGTACTTTTCTTTTCGTTGCGAGTAAAGACCGTCATAATGATTTATGCAAAGAAGTGACAGGGGTTATTTGCCTATTCGTTTTAGTAGTAGTTCGTATTGACTTATTGTATATCTTCCACTTTTAAAATTCGATGCTGATGGTCTTATTGTTTCGATGCATATTCCACTGAAATATATCTTACCACACAACACAAACCTGAGATATATAAGATTTGTTGAGATGCTTTACGTTTACAGTTTGGGAAAAAGATGTTCTCGTAATATGAAAACATATATTTGTTCTTTTTCAGAGATTGACATTCCATTCTTTCGTACCATTCCTGTATAGCTTCTTTTTCAATTTAGAGTATATGACAGTCAGTACTAATTTCCATCTTTCTGTACCAAATAGTCATCACCAGACAACTAGTTCACATTTTACATTATCAACAATATCACTATCAAATATAGAGAACAGTAAGGGTCCTAATACGCTTGAGGCACTCCATAAGTAACTGATACATTACTTGTATGATTAAATATTGTCGAATCCTTTCGTTTTCCTGAAAGTTTGTATTGCCACCGGAATTCCATGTACGAGATCGTAGAAAAAACTTCTTGTATATCAGTTTTATGCAAAAACTCAAGATACGTGTGTTACAAAACATTTAAAAACAGCCGAGTCATGTGTGAAAATTTGCCTCGGTCCAGTCATCCTTCAACGTTTTGAACCAATGAAACCATCAGCAAAGTGAAAGAAATCGTGATTCAAAATCGTCATGCTAGCTTGCGAAAAATGGCCCGCACCTCAACGTTTCATACGAAATCGTTCGTATTCTTTGTTCGACAATTTTAGCGTAAATAGGCGGCGCCAACTTTCTCCAGAAAGAATATCGAAAAAAAGGTCCTAAAGACATGTTCGATCAGTCTAGATTTGGTCCTACATTCCTGAAACGCAATGTTATGGGATACGTGGTAAAGGTTTACGAGTTTGTAATGTAAAAAAATTACATTCCGCTGAACAAAGAGGGACAATGAGCCAAAACCACGTGAGGCGCCTAAAAATCAGGGTAATACTGTTTTTTTTCCTTAACTGCCATGTGATGAATTCAGATTCCTGCAACAAATTGTCCACAAAGAGTACTACTTCAGACGTGTACGTGAAAATAACGGTCGCAATAAAACGAACTGTGAAAGAACAATTCATTAATTTTACATATGAGAACGCACCCTCACACCAGGCTTTAATGGGGAGGGAATTTTTGGCATATATTTTACTTAAACAACCTCCATGGAATGTTCTTAATCAACCTCCCCATTCACATTCACCTGATAAGGTCGTGCCCAACTTTTCCTATTTCCAAAATTAAAATTACCACATCGCGGAAGGCACCTTGATTCAGTTAAATCCGAAAAACAAATTTCGGCGAAGGAGCTCAAGGTTATTCCGGAAAATGCTTACAAAGAATGTTTTGATGATTAGGTTACTCTTGGCATATGCTTCAAATGCATTGCTTCAAATGAAGCACATTTTCAAAGCAACAAAATAAATTTCGATAAATGTTTTGTGTTTTACGGTACTTTCCTGGCAGAATGTACTTTCAATTATACATTTGCTTTAGAGTAGAGGTAAGCAGCCTTCATAATTGACCTCTTTTAAACGATCAGTATTTTACAAACAATTTCAATTCATTTGTTGTTAACTTCACCACAATCTGATATTCATCGAGATTGTATGCTCAGCGGAGTATTTTTAAACAAATTTTTCGAACAGAAAGTTATCAAAGAATGAGTACACTTTCAAAACAGGGCGAATATATCTTAGATAATTATTAATAAATCTATTAGAAACTATTATCAAGTAATTTAGTTTTCATTATTGCATTACCTTGTAAAATTCTGCAGACTGTTGCAAAAACGGCCTCTCAAAATCCTCTTCGTAAATCGTTCTCTTATCAATGCCCAATACCATGAGCATTTGGCAAGCGTTCTTAATCGATATCCTGTCGACTTTCTCACCGCGTCGCTCTCGTTTTACCATATCAAGGAGCGTATCTCGAAGGTGATCTCTTATGCAACCATATCGTACAACCTGAATTTGGAAATACCTTTAATTAAAGAAGATTGAAAGAATTCTTTTCCATTTTTTACTCACTCACACATGTCTACTTTTCTTGAAGTGAAAACGATTTAGTTAACACAATACCACGTCTTAAATAACTCATGTTTTCATTCCCAAAATGTAGCTATTTCAAATGGAATAAAAACTAACATAAAAAATGCCATATTATTTTAAACCATCACAAGGCGAAACCTGTGAAACTGACTGTGGGTGTCAGCTTTCTACTTGTCCCAACGATCTCCCGTAAAAACAATTAGAATCCTTTTTTGTGCTGGTACTCGATACCAATAAACATTTAATAAGATTCAAATTAAAAAAAATATATTTTTAATCTACTCTACATTGCATTGTCTACATCGTTTATGATTATTTATTATTAGGGTCAAATCCATGATTAAATTCGTCTTTCGTCTCTCTAGTCTACTTACTTCACATATTTACTACATTCTCTATTATTTTCGTTGCTTTACTATGCAGTGCACTATACGTTTATTTTGTTTACTGCAATAAATAAATTTTAAACTCTCTTCTAAAAATTATGCATCTCTGAGAACCGTAATTTTATTCAGTGACTACGCTATTTTCCCTCATTAGGCCAATAACGCGATCGTTTTGTTTTTACTTTTCTTCAACACGTACTACTCTCTTAAACAGTCTCATTTCAGGTATGATTAAATTTTATTTTAGCTCAAAATATTTCGCTTACATAGGTACCTTGAGCAACTTTTCAAGTAATATTTTTTTCCAGGAAAGTTTACCACCAGAGCTCGTGTCCATATATCATACAAAGTAGTTATGTTCTAAATAAAAAGTAAATGGAAGTGAATCTGCTTTTTATGCAAGCAAACATAGATATTATTTTTAATAGGTACGTAATGTCAATAATTACAACAAATGTCTTAAAAAAGCGGCTTGTTCAAGATGTATGGCGTCATTTCACCCATTAAAGTGATCATAGGCATCCTCTTTATTAAGAGCATCACGGCTTTAAAACCCGAAACTAATTCGCTAAGCCATTAGCCGGCTGTTGATAGAAACTAAAATTAATGTTGCGTACCGATGGTTGATAATATAGGTATTACGCACTTATATGAGAAGTAGGTAAGATTAAGGCAAGATTGTACCGAGGTATTAAGTGCAATGAAGACGATTATAGTCATTGGACCCCCCAACCACCATACTTTCTCTCGCTCATGCAGCTATAGGAACCGCATACCGATAAAGAGTAAATGGAAGAGAATCTGCTTCTTATGCAAGCAAATATAGATATTATTAATAATATCTATGCATTATTAATAATGCTATTTATCTATGC